>RCUC01154229.1:0-74110 GCA_003697995.1 Taxidea taxus jeffersonii
CGAGAACACAACGGGGGTGAGGGAGCTGCCTGACAGGAAAAGCATTCTAGGTGGAGGCATGAGCAAGCACAGAGCCCCTGAGCTGGGAGTGAGTCTGGCCCAAGTAAGAAATGACACAATGGTCTGCGGGACTAGAGCAGAGCGAGCGAGGAGGGAAGCCCTAGAAGCTGGGCTCAGGGACGTGATGACTGCACTGTGGGGGCCTCAGCGGCCAAGGCCCTTTGGGTATTCGCCTCAGTGAAATGAGGCACCATTTCAGGGTTTTCGTGGAGGAGTGACCTGTTCCAACTTCTGTTTTCAATGATCAGCCTGGCCGCTTTCGAGAAGGGCAGAACAAGGTTAAGGGTCTGCTGTACTTACTGGGACAAGAGCCGATGGTCACATCAATCCGGGTAGGAACAGTGGAGGTGGAGACAGGTGTTCAGATCTGGGCTCTTTTCTAAGGGGGAGCCAATAGGACTTGCGTGCAGGTAGATGAGCTATTAGACGTGAGGGAGAAGAGGAGTCAAAGCTGCTGCCAAGGTTCTTGGCTGGCACAAATGGACCTTGACTGGTCATAGAAAATCTTATTCCAAGTTCTCAGAACTATTGTCTCCGCCTGGGCATAGATGCCCCGAACAGAACTCTTCCCAGTCAGGGTGGTGACATGAATGCTTGGTGAATAGTTCTTCTCCCCCATCATATCCACGCTTTTGGGGTGTTAGCCTGGGCATAGTAACATTCCTATTGTTGAAATATGCTTATATTAATTCAGTTATATTGTATGATACTAAATTCTTTTCTACTGCATTTAACCTAATAAAACACTTTTCCAATCCTTTCTCACGCCAGGTACGCTCCATGGTGAGTGACTTTGCTGTCTTCCTCACTATCTTCACAATGGTAATCATCGACTTTTTGATTGGAGTCCCATCCCCAAAACTTCAAGTTCCCAGTGTGTTCAAGGTAAACAGCTTTCAGGGCACTTGGTGCCCTCAGCGTGGTTTCCCAGAAAAGTTACTCTCCAAGGCCGTACCATACCCGAATCCTGTGTTCCACAGTGCCCTCCATCTGAACTTTGCTCCTCATGCTTTACCTTTTAGAAGAGCAAACTCTGCAGGGTTGGCTGAGTTCAAACCCAAAAAGTCTGAGAACAGAACCCTAAAGTGGTTAAAAGAATGGAAGGTTAAGATTTCAGACAACAGAATTCACACGTTTACTTAAATACATACCACATTCTGTGGAAATGTGGGGTCCCTGGAACAAGTCTGGTTAACAGCACTTTTATGGAGCATCAACTCTCTAAGGGCACTGGGAGGGATAAAGAAGCTGGATTAGGACTTGGCACCTGTCCTCAAGGATGGTGCCGTGGGAAGAAGTAAGCGGGTCAGAGGGCCTTGCCCACAGGGTAGCGCTCCTACCAGAGTCACTGGGACAGCTCTTCAGCCCTGTTTCATTGTTTCTTTGTGTAACTCCCTATAATCTATAATATTTTGCCCAAAATGTATGCAAAAAAGGCAAACAAATGATCATATGTGAGGACTCTAGATCTGTTTAGGGGCACTGAGTAACACAGAGGATGGCAAGCTGAGGGGAGGGAAAGCCTGGGTGTACTCAGTGACCTGGGAAGAATAATACAATGAAAAGACACAAGAGGATGGGGAGGAGAAGGAAGACAGGAATAAAGGCAGCCCCTTGACTTACAAACATCCCTATACCACACACCTTTGTCTTCCCTTTCTTTTTCTCTCCCTCCCTGAAATAGACCTAGGTAAAAATATCTTTTTCCATAGTGCCTGAAAATTTTTTATTTTATTTTGTTAAATGCACTGTAATGCCATCAGTTAGAAATTTGTGGATTAAAAAAAACAGCCTCTTTAAAAATATAATTCCTCCGAGAATATGTCATTCTCACCTTTGTTTGAATGAGTGCAGTCAGCTTTCTCTCTAATACCTAGCTAAGGACAACCCTCCAGGAGGAATGGATTTGGTGTAAAAATAAGTAATTTGAGAACATTAAGCAGTCCTTGGAAAGGTTCCCTGATGGGTAGGCTTAAGATAATTCAGAAGGTACTAAATTTCTGGGACATCTGGGAGGAAGGCCTCTGGGAGGTAGGAGAGAGATGAGAAGGGAAAATGGGAGAATGTCAAGGAAAATGTTACTCATTGGCAGGCCTCCCTTTCAGGAAGCAAAGAAGAAATTTTCTTCCTTCTTTCCTTCTCTATTATGCCACATGGCCCCTAGTGATTAAGACCTGGTCTGAAGGCTAGTACTGTTACTAATGTGTTAATCTCAGACAGAGGTTTGTTTTTGTTTGTTTGTTTGTTTTTTTAAGATTTTAAAAAATTTATTCATTTGAGAGAGAGTGAGTACAAGCGAGTGAGAGCATGATCAGGGGTTGGGGGTCAGAGGGGAGAGGGAGAAATAGACTCCTGGCAGAACAGGGAGCCCAATGGCATGGGGCTTGATCTCAGGACCCCAGGATCATGACCTGAGCCAAAGGCAGATACTTAATCGACTAAGCCACCCAGGCACCCCATGTCAATCAGAGTTTAATAAATTTTTATGTTGACTTGAGAATTTAACTTAGAACATTGTTACCAAGGAGACATGGATTCTATAAATGTTCAGAACTTAACCTATTCATAATTTGGGATTTGGTGGCATTATTATTTTTTCTTTTAAAGATTTTATTTATTTATTTGATGGAGGAGATCACAAGTAGGCAGAGAGGCAGGCAGATAGGAGGAAGCAGGCTCCCTGCTGAGCAGAAAGCCCGATGCGGGACTTGATCCCAGAACCCTTGGATCATGACCTGAGCCGAAGGCAGAGGCTTTAACCCACTGAGCCACCCAGGCACCCTTTGGTGGCATTATTGATTAGCATTTGAATCCTATAGTCATGACCCATATGGACCCAACTACTATGGATGTAGCAGTCTTTTCTTTGAAGATTTTTTTATTATTATTTATTTATTTGACAGAGACACAGCAAGAGAGGGAATGCAAGCAGGGGGAGTGGGAGAGGGAGAAGCAGGCTTCCTACTGAGCAGGGAGCCTGATGTGGGGCTGGATTCCAGGACCCTGAGATCATGACCTGAGCCGAAGGCAGATGCATAATGACTGAGCCATCCAGGCGCCCTGCAGTCTTTGCTTTGTTCATTGAGTTTGGGTCAATTCTGGGCCAGTTTGTATCCCTGGCCTTTTATCTTCCATTACTACTTTCCAGACAAGGGGAACTTTTCTTCCCTAGAATACCCTGGAGGGAGTTTGAGGATCTAGGAGAGTTTAAGTATGTCATAAATACCCAAACGAGATTTATGAACAGTAGTGGTCTTACAGGGATATTGGAGAGGGTCCTAGACCTAACAGGCCCTTGAATTCAGTAGTCTTGGGTTCCAATTTCACTGCTGATGGGAGAAGGCCCATGAACCAACACAATCTGAGCCCATGAGCTCTATTTTGCCTTTATTTGTGCCATGACATGTATTGTATGGCTTCTGGAGGGGACCAGTCTGAAATCTGGAGGTGGATAGTCAAAATTATTTGCATTTGCCCTAATTATAATTGTATTAAAATTCTTTTTTGACAATGGATTTTGTTATTTTACTTGGGTTAATGTTCAGATAAAGTTGCTTTCTCTGTATGTGGGTTTGGAGAGTAGGAGAGGGAAGTGAAGGATTAATGAATATTTCACAGGAAGTTGAGAATTGAGGATTGACTCAGAGAATTTGGAACAAGGTCATAGATTTCCTAAGGAATTGCTGTATTTTATGACTTTTTTTTTTTTAAAGATTCATTTACTTGAGAGAAAGAGAAAGCAAGTGAGACAAAGAACACGAGCAGGGTAGAGGGGTAGAGGAAGAGGGAGAAGCAGAATCCCTGCTGAGCAGAGAGCCTGACATGGGGCTCGATCCCAGGACCCTGGGACCATGACTTGAGCTGAAGGCAGACATTTAACCAGCTGAGCTACCCAGATGCCCCACATGACTTTTTTTTTTTTTAAGGATTCTCATTTAAGAATAATGTGAATATTCTGATTTAGTTTGATCTGCTTTGCCCTAATGACTACAGTTAAAATACAAAAATAAAACTTTGTGTTTTTTCCTCTTTAGCCAACAAGGGATGATCGAGGGTGGATTATTAGTCCCATTGGCCCCAATCCCTGGTGGACTGTGATAGCTGCGATTATCCCAGCTCTTCTCTGCACTATCTTAATATTCATGGACCAACAGATCACAGCTGTCATCATTAACAGGAAGGAACACAAGCTCAAGGTAATAAAAGTTCTGACCTAGAAGGACAAATAGCAGTCTGTTACTTTTTTTTTTTTTTTTAAATTTCAGGATCAGCCCATTTAGACCAGGAACTATAGAACCTGGATAAAAACAGTCATGGGAGGAGCTCATAAAGGGTTTTCAGGGGCTTCCAATCCCTCCACTAGTGACAAAGATTGGTTTGGAGACGAAACCAGAGTAGAGCATGATGGAAAGATGCGAAGGGAGATTGGACTCCAACACTGTCCTTGCAAACCTGTGGGGAAGGGGGTGGGCACAGTTCCTTATAGTCCCTATACAGGCTTATCCTTCTGAGGTTCAGTTCAGGGCTTGAGGTGCTGTTTCCTAGAGACAGATAGTCTCCCCCTGGTGTGCATTACTGGGGTTTTCAGACTGAACCTTGAGCCCAAGGGTTCTGAGGATATAGGGTTGATTTCAGCACATTTACTAGTAAAAGGCTCCATGCCTTCATCTCTGTTCTCTTGTTATGTGGAGTAGGCAAATCCAAATTTGTCAAGAATCTGGGGGTGTTTGTAAGAAGCCATTAATCTCCAACTCCTCTATTGTCGATCATCTAGACACTAGGATGGTCAAGATGTGGCTTGGTCTCTGGTTACTCTGCCAAGAAGAGATGAATCTTTGAATGCATGAGACTCCGGGTGAGATCTGGGGTGTGCTTGAATAAAAAATGCATATAGCGTGTATAGGACAGGCTAAAGTTTCCTTTTTTTCTTCTCTGTTCCCTCCAAACCTGGAGGGGCTGGAAGACTCATCTGGGATCCCTGGACCCCTTCTTCCTTACCCATTCACCCCTTTATGCTTTGGGCCTGGGACTCTTAGCTCACTGTTCTATGCCCCATTACCACCAGGCCATGGGTGGTGACGGAGACTCTGTTTCCTCACAGAAAGGCTGTGGCTACCACCTGGACTTGCTGATGGTGGCCATCATGCTGGGTGTCTGCTCCATCATGGGCCTGCCTTGGTTTGTGGCTGCAACCGTCCTGTCCATCACGCACGTGAACAGCCTCAAGCTAGAATCTGAGTGCTCTGCTCCTGGAGAACAACCCAAGTTCTTGGGCATCCGAGAACAGAGAGTGACAGGCCTTATGATCTTTGTGCTGATGGGCTGCTCAGTCTTCATGACGGCCATATTAAAGGTAACCATTTGTTCCCACGTTAGATAAATATTTAGTGCCTGATTTATGTCAGGAATTCTGGTAGGTCCTGGGAATACAGTGATATGCCAAAGAGATACACATACAAATTCCTGCCCTGGGAGAGCTTACTCTAGCCAGGTAAGATGGATAAGATGTAGTTAAAGACGTTAGTCAAAGAAAACAAACATGAGGGGCGCCCAGCTGGCTCTGTCAGTGGAGCATGCGACTCTTGATCTCGGGGTTGTGATTTCAAGCTCCATAGGTGAGTATGGAGATCACTTAAAAATAAAATCTTAGGGGTTCCTGGGTGGCTCAGTGGGTTAAAGTCTCTGCCTTTGGCTCAGGTCATGATCTCAGGGTCCTGGAATTGAGCCCCATATTGGGCTCTCTGCTCAGTAGGGAGCCTGCTTCCCATTCTCTCTCTGCCTGCCTCTCTGCCTGTCAAATAAATAAATAAAATCATTTAAAAAAATAATAAAATAAAATCTTAAAAAAAAAAAGAGGGGTTCCTGGGTGGCTCAGTTGGTTAAGCTCCCAACTCTTGATCTCAGCTTGGGATCTTGGATTTGGGCCCCTCATTGGGCTCTACTCTGGGCATGGAGCCTACTTAAAAAAAAAAAAGAAAGAGGAGGAGGGAGAGAAGTATACAAAAAAAAGGAAGAAAGAAACAAACATGATAAATATAGAATATGAAAATGATAAAAGGAAATCGTGTTCTATGGTGCTATAGAGAATGAGGGGAGTGCTGTTATCATTCATGTGGTCAAAGAAGACTTCTACAGAGATGGTATTTAAGATGAGATGGAGCCAGCTGTGCCATGGATGCAGGGAGATAGCATGGGGGAAGTGAGAATAGCAATCTAGTCAGGCCCTGAGATGGGAAAGAGTGATATGTGTTCTAAGAAATATGAGGGCCATATGGCTCAAGGGTGTTGAGTCAAGGCAACAGCATAGTGAAATAAGAGTGAGGAGCAGGTAGGGACAGCTCATGCAGGGCCTCATGGACTCTGGTAAAGTTCACCTCTGAAGGGTTAACTTTCAAGCAGGGGACATGATGCATTTAGTATTTTTATTTTTAATATTTTTTTATTTATTAGAGAGAGAGAGAATGAATAGTGGGGAAGGGCAGAGGGAGAGAGAGAGAGAAAGAAGCAGACTTCTTGCTGAGCAGGAAAGCCCAAGGTGGGGCTTGATCCCAGGATCTGGAGACCATGACCTGAGCTGAAGGCTCAACTGACCGAGTGACCCAGGCACCCCTCCATTTAGTATTTTTAAAAGTTCACTCTGGTAGATGTCTAGAGAATAAGTTTTTAGGGTGGGGAAAAATAGAAGCAGAGACGCTAGTGAGGCTATTATAAGTAGGAGATAATGGTGACTTGGATAACGAAGGTAGTAGAAAGGATGGATTAAAGGCATGACTTCTGTATATCTTGGAGGCAGATCCAAAGTCTTGTTGGTTGACTGGATGTGGGATGGAGTGTGGAAAATGGAAAAATCAAAATGCCTGCTAGGTTTCTGATTTGACCATCTGGGTAGAGAGTAGAGACATTTAAGATGGAGAAGACTGTATGAAGGAGGGAGTGATTTTGTGAGAGCTGGTGGGACTACGGTCAGATTTAGGTGAGATACCCAGCAGGCAACTGTGTGAAGAAGCTAGAGGAAGGTTCTGGATTAAAAATATAAATGTGGGAGTCAACAGCACTTAGTAGTGTTGAAAGCCATGGGAGTAGATAAGATCACTCAGGGAGAAGGGTAGATATAACAGAGAAATAGGCCGAGAGGCAGGAGCAGAATCTAAGGAGCTCCAATATTTAGAAGTTGGGTAGAGGTGGAGATAGCAACAGAGACTCAGAAGGAGCTGCCAGAGAGGTAGAATGGAAACCAAGAGGGTGTGGTATCAGGGAAGCCAAGCAAGGGGAATGTTTCCAGAAAGAGGGATTTGTTAGAATCTGTCTATCAAGAATGCTAAAGACTAAACCAAGCCATTAGATTTGGCAACATGGAGGCCTAACGTGACTAGACAAGAACAGATCCAGTGGAATGATAAAGCTGAAGTTGAATTTCAGGGAAGTAAAGAGCAAATAGGAGGTGAGAAGTAAAGAGAGCATGGGCAGACAGCTCTTTCAAGAGCTTTTTTATGTTAAATGGAATGGAAAATGGGCAGTGGCTGGTGTGGGATGGGTTTAAGAGGATTTTTGGAAAGACGGAAGACGCCTTGAATGTGAGGAAAAAATTTTTTAGTTTTGTGGGTGTAAGACTTGCTTTTGGAAAAATAGGGTGACAAGGAAAGTTCTCTGGCTGTATTGCCAAGTCCCAGACACTCTGGAGCATTCTGGAAAGGAGGCTCCCTTGCCTCCTTTTCCCCTCTTTTTGGTGACTCTTCAGCCATCCCAGCCTGCCCTGTGAGTGCTATTTAAGGGCGATTGTTGAGAGAAATGGGAGAGGACTTGGAACCATCTTCCTGGCCCCTTAAATTCCACCCAGTCCACCTCTCCCCATGCCCCCTCCCCCTTCTACTCTCTGTCCCCACCCTGCCCCCACTCCCTCCTCTGGTCTAGCCATCATCTGGAGGAGCCCACAGGTTGCTACTCCTCCAGGAAGCCAACCACGAAGGCATGTCGGTGGGCATATCTCAGAAGGCTTCTTTCAGGATACCATTCAGTAGTTCTACAAGCAAGGTTAGCACCAAACTGAGATGTCTACTCACTCTACAGTTGAAACAATATAAAATCTAATGGGGATTTTCTAGTTCTGAGAGGAATTATGTTTGGAAATTTTCTTTAGCTTCAAAATAAAATCAAGTCAAGTTCTGTCTTCAGCTACAAGACTTCCCTTGCCTTGATTCCGCAGGCCTCATTTCCCTACCTCATAGAGTTGCCCTGAAGATAACTGAGATTGATAGATGTGATCTGATAGGTGTGTATGCATATTCAAGTGCAATAGAATGATGTTGATTTTTCTCCCCAAATCATTCCCCGATACCTCCCTATTCTTGCCCTCAGGTCTCTGGTTAGCAGAAAGGAAACTTTCTAGTCCATGTTAAAACACACCAAATCCCTGAGATGATTGATTATGTAATTAGTGTAATAAATTAATCAATGAAAAAAAAAAGATGTGTGCGTGTATGTATGTGTGTGTGTGTGTGTCTGCCCATCCCCATGGAGGAGGAAGAGCTGGACAAGGGTAAAATGTGAGGCCTGTGATTTAACTAGGGCCAGATTACTCTTTTTTTTTTTTTTAAGATTTTATGATTTTATTTATTTATTTGACAAACAGAGATCACAAGTATGCGGAGAGGCAGGCAGAGAGAAAGGAGGAAGCAGGGTCCCTGCTGAGCAGAGTACATGATGTAGGGCTCGATCCCAGGACCCTGAGATCACGATCTGAGCTGAAAGCAGAGGCTTAACCCACTGAGGCACCCAGGTGCCCCATGGACCAGATTATTCTTATGTGTAGTCATTTCATCTCAGAATGAAAGGATGTTTGATCATTGTCAGCTTCTGATTTTGCTTCTCCTTCTAAATCATGCCAGAGGCAGCAGGAGCTAATGCGATGTTTATGCTGTGGTCAGGGGACTCGGTTTCCTTCTTGGAGATTTACAAGTTTATGATAGTTAATTTAATTTCTGGTCTTTCTGTCCTTTTGTCCTCAGTTTATCCCGATGCCAGTACTCTATGGAGTTTTCCTCTACATGGGAGTTTCCTCCTTACAAGGAATTCAGGTATTGCAAGGTTTGGCCCGGGCAACAAATTTGCACCACGAGCTCATCCAAACTGACCAGGGAGGGAGAGCTCCCCCAGGGGTGCATGAACCTGTTCTCGTGGGAACTCCTTTCCTAGGCTTGCTATTTAAAGCTATTTGAGGATTTAAATGTTGGATTTAAATGTAGCCTCTGTCACATACCAACCTTAGGGAAATTGCCTGTGTTTCTCTGAGACTCAGTTTCCATTTTTGTCCAGTGGAGACAGTAGGTAACCTACTGTTTGCTCATGTTTCTTTGAGCATTGGGCAAGTCATTTGGACAGTCAAGCTGGCATGAGAGGACAGAGACTTTCGGGATGGCCTGGCTTGATGTCATGGTACCAGTCCTTCATTAGCTATGTAACAGACAGATAGTAGGCTTGCACGTGTGGCTCACACTAACTGTCGTACCAGGCTACAGTGTGAGCGAGGCAGATGACACTGGCTATAGTGGGGGCTGCTCCAGGTCAGCAGGTACTACTTCCTGTCATGCTCTGCCTTTGCCCATCTGTCAACTCATTCCTCTGAGCCCTTTGAACATAGAAAATCAGGAGCTTGCCACAGATCATATGGGCACCCCGGATGAATATCCAGGGGTCACTCTTACCCACTGAGTTTTAATGTGACCTTGGACAGGTATTGAATCCCTCTAGGTCTCTGGTTTCCTTTCTATTTATTTTTTAATTAATTAATTAAGATTTTATTTATTTGAGAGAGAGAGGGAGTCTGAGAGAGAAAGCACAAGCGGGGGCCGGGGGGGAGAGGGAGAGGGAGAAGCAGACTTCCTGCTGAGTAGGAATCCTGACTCGGGGGTTTGATCCCAGGACCCTGGGATCATGACCTGAGCCTAAAGCAGACACTTAACTGACTGAGCCACCCAGATGCCCCTGTTTTCCTTTTTATAATATAAGGATGGTCATATGTTCTATATCCAGAATGTTATGAAGTTTTATTTTATCTTTTTACTATAAATAATCAATGAAAAGCTCCAAACTCTTCAAAGAACAAGTAAGAGATAAGGTTTTAGCAGAAAGGTGGAACTGGCTTATTTTGTTCTCAACAATCCCTGAGAAAGATCTCTCAGGAGCCAGTGTGAGAGAGAAGAAAGAAATTTGAACCTAGAATTAGAAAAGATGGATTTAGGGGCACCTGGCTGGCTCAGTGGATAGAACATGTGACTCTTGATCTTGGGGTTATGAATTCGAGCGCCGTGTTGGATATAGAGATTACTTAAAAAAAAATCTTAAAAAAAAAAGAGGGGCACCTGGGTGGCTCAATCAGTTAAGAAGCTGTTTTCAGCTCAGGTCATGATCCTGGGGTCTTGGGATCCAGCCCCACAGCAGACTCCCTGCTTGGCGGGAACCTGCTTCTCTTTCTCCCTCTGCCTGTTGCTCCCCCTGCTCATGCTCACTCTCTCTGTCTCTCTCCCTCAAATAAAGAAGCAAATATTTAAAAAAAAAAAAAAGAAAGAAAAGAAAGATGGATTTAAATGTAGCCTCTGTCACATACCAACCTTAGGGAAATTACCTGTGTTTCTCTGAGACTCAGTTTCCATTTTTGTCCAGTGGAGACAGTAGGTAACCTATTGCCTGCTCATCAGAGCAGGTGATGTAAGAGACAGGAATGGGCCTCACAAGGCTTCTGACCCAGAGAAACCTCCTGAAAATAAATGCCAGTTCCCTCCTTTCAGTTCTTTGACCGTCTGAAGCTCTTTGGGATGCCTGCAAAGCACCAGCCGGACTTCATCTACCTTCGGCACGTGCCCCTGCGCAAGGTGCACCTCTTCACCCTCATCCAGCTCACCTGCCTTGTCCTGCTCTGGGTCATCAAGGCATCTCCAGCTGCCATTGTCTTTCCGATGATGGTGAGTTTCCAGCATTATGGTTTATTTTATGTTATTTTTTTAAAAGATTTTATTTATTTATTTGACACAGAGAGAGAGAGATCACAAGTAGGCAGAGAGGCAGGCAGAGAGAGTGGGAAGTGTGGTCCCTGCCAAGCAGAGAGCCCAATGTCGGGCTCGATCCCAGGACCCTGAGACCATGACCTAAGGCAGGCAGAGGCTTAACCCTCTGAGCCACCCAGGCGCCCCATTATGGTTTATTTTTAAAAAGTGCGATGAAATGTACATAACAGAAAGTTTATCATCTTAACCATTTTGTAAGGGTACACTTTAGGTTTGGTACAACTCTCGCCACCATACATTTCCAGAACTATTTTACCTTGCAAAATTGAAACTCTGGGGACGCCTGGGTGGCTCAGTTGGTTAAGCAGCTGCCTTCGGCTCAGGTCATGATCCCAGCGTCCTGGGATCGAGTCCCACATCGGGCTCCTTGCTCGGCAGGGAGCCTGCTTCTCCCTCTGCCTCTGCCTGCCACTCTGTCTGCCTGTGCTCACTCTCTCTCTCTCTAACACATAAATAAATAAAATTTTTAAAAAAACAAACAAAAAAACCCAAAACTGAAACTCTGTACCCATTAAACAATGACTCCCCACTCCCCCTCCCCTAGCCCCTGGCAACCACTATACTATTTTGGTCTCCAGGAATTTGACTATTCCAGGTGCCTCATGAGAGTGGAACCTTGAATTATTTGTGTTTTTGTATCTGGCTTATTTTACTTATTAGCATTATGTTTCCAGGGGCTCATCTATGTTGTAACATGTGTCAGAATGTCCTTATGAAAGGCTGAATAATATTCCTGTGTGTGTATGTGTATTTATATATATATACACACACACACCACCTTTTGGTTATCTGTATATTCACCCGTAGGCACTTGGATTGCTCCCACTTTTTGGCTGTTGTGAATAATGCTGCCATAAACATGAATCGTATAGATAAGTGTGTTCTACTTTCAGTTCTTTGCGGTATATACCTAAAAGTAGATTGCTGGATTATATGGTGATTCCATTTTTAATTTTTTGACGAACGGCTGCGTGATTTTATAAGTACATGGGGTTCCAATTGGTCCACATCTTTGCCAACAATTATTTTCTACTTTCAGCCTTTTAGTTTTGTTTGTTGTTTTTTGGCGATCAGCCATCCTAAAGCATGTGAAGCTTGTGGTTTCAATTTGCATTGCCCTAATGACTAGTGAGCTTGAGCCCCTTTTCATGTGCTTATTGACTGTATATCTCAAGACCTGTCTGGTCAAGCCCTTGCCCATTTTTTTTCCTTGCCCATTTTTTAATCAGATTGTTTGTTTTTGCTTGTTGGTGTTGAGTTTTAGGAGTTCTCTATCATTCTGGATATTAACCCCTTATCAGTGTCGAGTTTTCTGGTTGGCTTTTGCAGGAGCAACATTATTTGGGGACCTTGATGCGTGTGTGCACATGTGAGGCAGCTTGGCCTCTTTACTTTCAAGTCTATCAGTCTGTCTCCCTCTCTTCCTAACTTCCTTTCTCTTCTCTGTGTCTCATGACTCTGACACGGAGAGGATTCTTCATGTTTGCAATAATTTGCATGTTATTTCAGAGCAACAGAGATCCGGTTTAGAATTCATTGTGATCAGAAGTGCTTGGAGTGGTGGAAATGCACTGTTTTAAGCCGCTGGGAGAGGGGACAAAGTTGGCCCAGCACTGAGAAGTGACTGGGACATCCTTACCTCCTCTCGAACTGAAGCAGAGACCTTGGAAAAGGGACTAGGGAAGCTCATCTGTGTATGGTACCGCAGATGACAAGCTGCTTCCTGCCACTAGGGTGAGGATGAAATTCTTGCCGCCTGACATCCTCCCAGTCTCATCTTCTCCTCCTGTTACCCTCTCCTCTCTGGCTCACCCTGGGTCATGAGGCTGCGGAGCATTCCATGGGCTGTTTGAAAATGACCCAAAGAGTGGGCCTCTAGGGAGAAAAGGCAGTGAGGATGATGTTTGGTGCTTATTTCAGGACTTTTTGGGAGAATATTCAAGGGTGAGGAAAACGGGGGTCAAGAGGGCTCTTCTCCCTTCCTCTTACACATGTACCTCCTGGTAGATCTCTGTTTTGTCAGAGTTCATGTAGATTTCTGCATTTGGGTGTTATATTCAGGGGTTGACTGTTTGGTTAAATAACAGCAAATGCCTGACAACCCCTTGGAAGGGACACTATTATTTTGGATTTATTGAGAGAATAGTTGTGGACATGAGGGAGAAACGTGGTTGAATATAAGCCTGATTTGCCTCATTTTGACCAGCCACCAGACATAGACGCTGAATACCAGTCACTCCAAGCTGGTCATTTTGGGTTATTATTAATTCTTCTTTGACAAAAGTGGCCTTTTATGGGAAAAAAGTGGAGCAGCAGCTGAGGCATCCTATCCTATGTACAGATGAGAAAATTAGCTGTCAGATTTTAGGCAAGTTACTTTCTCTCCCTGGGCCTCAGTTTCATCAGTTACAAAAAGAGTGTCAGGCCAGTTCAAGGGACAGATCCACAAAACACTAGCAATTCATGATGCAGGCATATAGCAAGGATTTTGTGGGGAAATGGGAAGGTGAAAGATCAGAGGGAATTCTGATGGTCCTTCAAAGTCCTTCCTGCCATGGTGAGGCATGCTTGGGCTGGGTGTGCCTGGTCTCGCCATAGCTGGGATCTGGCAAAAACTCTCTCCCCCAGGACTGCCCTGCAACCCTTCCTGCTGGTCCCACCACAGGGAAAGGCAACTCTGGGCCCTCTGAGGATGAGCAGTGTCTCTTTTCAATGAGGGAATTAAATCGGTTGCTCTCCAAGTTGTAGGGCTGTTATGACGATAGTTACATAAAATGCTATACAGAAAGCCCTCTCAGTATCGGATACAAAGAAGGCACTCCATAATAGGTGACTATTATGATTACTATGCGTTTGCTTTTCCTTGAAATGCCCTAGTGTTTAACTCCAGGAAGGAAATGAACTCCTTTAATTCCCTTTCTTTATTTTTCTTCAGGTATTGGCGTTGGTCTTTGTCAGGAAAGTCATGGATCTCTGTTTCTCTAAACGAGAGCTGAGCTGGTTAGATGATCTCATGCCTGAAAGTAAAAAGAAGAAGTTGGATGATGCCAAAAAGAAGGCCAAGGAGGAAGAGGTCATGATTCTTGCACCAACTGTATACTTTGGGCAGCCTTAAGTTATAGAACATAGGAAGGGCCACATGAGAAGTCAGCATGTCAGGAATCCCAAGGGTTATATTCAGGAGTTGGGAAGATTACTCCAAAGGTGTTGGTGTTCTTAGCTGAGAATGGATGAAGGATTCTTGTCCCTATTTGTCCTTTATTTTTGGTGTCAATAACCAGGTTTTCCCCCCCTTTGTTTGTCTACAGTCTATTCACCAGGTTCATACTTAGAATATGAACATAGAGTTTGCTCTTATTATCAGATCTCATGGTTCGTGTTCTCCCAAAAGGCCCAATTTGACAACCATACAAAACCTATCATTTGTTATGTACCTAATTGCAGATGGTGTCGAGGTTGGCACCATGCAAAGATAACTTGCACAGGACTTTCTGTCCTTCCTCATTTCCCTCAGCACTTGGCATCTGCTGTCCGCACAATGGACGCTCAATCAATGGTCTGTGCGTGCCAAGAATGGATGTGTAACAAAATGATAATACCAGACCAAGAAATGAATGAGCCGGAAAGTGTTTCCAAATACAGTTAGTGCCTGAAATAGTGTCCTTTGAAATATACTTTAAATGACATTTTTCATTAATATCTTGAATTTTTAAAAATCTTGTATTATTTTTTCCAGCTCTATTGAGATATAGTTGACCTATATAACACTGTGTATGACATAATGATTCGCTATACATATATATTGTGGAATGATCACAATAAGGTTCATTAACACATTCATCACCTCACATAGTCACTTTTTTTTTTGTGGTGAGAATTTTAAAATTACCCTCTCAGCAACTTTCAAATACACAATACAGCATTGTTAACTATAGTCATCATGCTGAACATTACGGAATTCATTTATCTTATAACTGAAAGTTTGTATCCTTTGACTACCTTCACCCATTTCCCCCACCCCCAGCAACAACCAATCTGTTCTCTTGATTCTAGAACTTCAGATGTTTCTTAGGTTCCACAAATAAGTGAGATCATACAGTGTTTATCTTTCTCTGTCTGACTTATTTCTCTTACCATAATGTCTTCAAGTTTCATTCACGTTGTTGCAAATGGCAACATTTCCTTCTTTTTTATGGCCACATGATATTTAATTGTGTATATGTAAATACACAATATATATTACCTTTTCTTTGTCCATTCATCCCCTGATGGACCCTTAGGTTGTTTCCGTGTCTTGGCTATTTAACTCATGCTGCAGTGAGCACGGAGGTGTGGAGATCTCTTTGAGATGGTAATTTCATTTCCTTTGGATACGCCCAGTATAGTGCAATGGCTGGATCATATGGTAGTTCTGTTTTTTAGATTTTTGAGGCCTCCATGTTGTTTTCCAGAGTGGCTGCACCAATTTGCATTCCCACCAATAGTACAGTAGGGTTCCCCTTTCTCTGCATTCTTGCCAACACTTACCTCTTCTCTTTTTGGTAATAGCTACTCTGATAGGTGTGGGATGTTATCTCATTGTGGTTTTGATTTAAATTTCCCTAATTACTAGTGATGTTGAACACCTTTTCATGTACCTTCTAGCCATTTGTATATCTTGTTTGGAAAAATGGCTGTTTAGGTCCTTTGCCTATTTTAAAATTGAATGATGATGATGATCGCTACTGAGTTGTATGGATCCCTTATGTATTTTGGATATTAACTCCTTACCAGAGATGTGGTTTGCAGATGTTTCCTCCCTTTTCATTTTGTTGCTCATTTCTTTTGCTGTGCCAAAGCTTTTTAGTTTGATACCGTCCCACTTGTTTATTTTTGCTTTTGTTGCTTGTGGTTTTGGTGTCATATCCACAAAATCATCGCCAAGAACAATGTCAAAGGACTTTTTCCCTATATTTTCTTCTAAGAGTTTTAGTGTTTCAGGTTTTACATTTACGACTAATAACATTTAGAGGTGATTTTTGTGAATAGTGTCAGATGGAGTTCCAGTTTCATTCTTTTGCTCGCGAATATCCAGTTTTCCCAGTGACATTTATTGAAGAGACCATCCTTTCTCCACTGAATATTCTTTGCTCCCTTGTCAAATATTAGTTAACCATATATGCTTGGGCATATTTCTGGGCTCCTAAGTCTGTCACATGTGTCTCTTTTCTATTATTAAATGAGTTTTAACAATTATAAGCACAAAAGCACAGGAGGAAAACTTTAAATAGAAGATTGATAGAAATCTGAAGATTTCTGTATTTCAGAAATCTGAAGATAGAAATGTGAAGTTTTCAAGTGTCCAAAAACTCTATAAACAAAATTTAAAAATCATGTATACACACGTGCGTGTGTGTGGACTCACACAGGAGCATACCTCATTTTATTGTGCTTCCCTTTATTGTACTTCATAAATATTACGTTCTTTACAAAGTGAAGATTTGTGGCAACCCTGTGTCCAGTGAATCCGTCAGCACCATTTTCCCAGTAGCACTGGCTTGCTTTCTTCTTCTTCTTCTTTTTTTTTTTTTTAAGATATTTATTTATTTATTTGACAGAGATCACAAGTAGGCAGAAAGGCAGGCAGAGAGAGAGGGGGAAGCAGGCTCCCTGCTGAGCAGAGAGTCTGATGCCAGACTCCATCCCAGGACCCTAAGATCATGACCTGAGCCTAAGGCAGAGGCTTTAACCCACTGAGCCACCCAGGTGCCCAGCACTGGTTTTCTTTGTGTCTCTGTGTCATTCTTTGGCAACTCCGGCAATATTTCAAGCTTTTTCATTATTATTTGTTATGGTGATTTGTGATTAGAGTTTATGATTCATTGAAAGCTCAGGCGATAGCATTTCCTAGCAATAAGGCATGTTTTAATTAAGGCATGTACATTGTTTTTAAACCTAATGTTCTTTTAGACACTAAATAGACTAGAGTATAGCATAAACAGAACTTTGATATGCACTGGGAAGCCAAAAAATTCATTTGACTTATTGTGATAGTCTAGAACCAAACCCGCAATGTCTCCAAGGTATGCCTGTACATACATACGTACATACATACATACATACATACATTTACTGATTTATATAAAATTTTAGGTAGTGATATGTTTGAAGAAGAACACAAGGAATGAGGGAGTTACTTTATTTAGGGTGATCAGGGATGACTGGAAGGAGACATCTCATCCGAAATCTGGATAAAGTGAGGGCAAGTCATGAGACTATCTGGGAGTAGGAACATCCCAGGCCAGAGCCACAGCAAGCGCCAAGGTTTTGAAGCAGGAATGAGCTTGGTGTGGTTAAAGAACATGAGAAAGCCAGAGAGCCTGGAAGGGAGAGAGGTAGCGAGAGACTAGTCAGCAATCTGTGTCGATGGTTTAGGCAAGAGGTGAAGGTGGTGGAGGCTAAGGGAGAGATGATACAGTGGCTGGATTGGAGACTTCCTTTGACGAGCGAGCTGACAGGTTTTGCTAATGTAGAGCGAGCACGGGTGAAAGAGAGGAATCAAGGATGAGTCTTAGATTTTTGAAGTGAACAACTGGATGAGTAGTTGAGCTGTTTATTAAGCAGTTTTGGGGAGAGAATCAAAGCATCTCTCTTTGGATGTTAATTTGGGGATGGGTGGTAAACATACTCCTTATTTTCCAAAATTTCTGAAGTAAATATGTATTTGTGAATACATGTTTTACTTTATAAAGTTATTTTGAAGACTAAATGAAAGAAAAATAATGAAGACTTCACCCCAAAATTTTATATCAGCATCCAATATTTATGTTCATTACTTTATGTTCTCTTTAAGTCCCTAACATAGTTTTCGTACAAGTGTAATAATTATTTATTTGAGGGGCAGGTATTTTTCCCCCCTCAACTTGATTTCATAAGATACTTTTGTATTTCTGTATGTCTATATAATAAAAAATCACATTTATTGTTTTAATGACTGCATAATTGTCTATAGTATTTTCTCATAATTAAACTTTCTTCCTTTTTTAAAATTTATAGTTGTTTTAGGATTTATTACTAATCATACTACTTTAAACATCTTTGTACATACCCTTTTTCTCTGTAATTATTTTCTTTAACTTGATAGGATTTTCTTTTTAAAAAACATTTTGTTATGGAATATTCAAACATATCCAAAAGTAGAAAGAATAGTCAGTATTCTTATTTCCTTGATTGCCTTATTATTATTATTTTTAACAATCTGTTTGTTTGAATCAGGATCCAAGTAAGACCTATATATTACAATGGTTGATATGTTTCTTTCTTTCTTTTTTTTTAAGATTATTTATTTATTTATTTGACAGAAGATCACAAGTAGGCAGAGAGGCAGGCAGAGAGAAAGGAAGAAGCAGGCTCTCTGCTAGCAGAGAGCCTGATGCGGGGCTCGATCCCAGGACCCTGAGATCATGACCTGAGCCGAAGGCAGAGGCCTTAACCCACTGAGCCACCCAGGCACCCCAGTTGATATGTTTCTTAAATCTCTTTAGGGTTCCCTTTGTATCTTTTTTTTTTCTTTTTGTTGAAGAAACTAAGTCTGTGACATATAGGATTTTCCACCATTTAGATTTTACTGTGTTCCTTGGTGTCATTTAACAATATGTTCTTCTGTCCTCTTTATTTCTAGTAAATTGATAGTTGGCTCTAGAGGTTTATTCAGATTCATTTTCTTTCTTTCTTTAAAAAAAATACTATTCCATAGATATAAAGATCTGGTTGTCTCTTTTTTGGCGATGAGCCAAGTCTATGCAAGAACATAAGTGTACTCTTTCAAAATAAATGTGAGAGGAATTAGGTAGAAATTGTAGTGAGAGAAATATGGGTGGTGTAGACTCACGGTTTTACATGGTCTAAGATAGAATAATGTCTTCTTCTCTTACAGGAGGCTGAGAAAATGTTAGAAATGGGGGGAGACAAGTTCCCCTTGGAGAGCAGGAAGTTACTAAGTAGTCCTGGAAAGAACAACAGCTTCAGGTAAAAAAAACTCCCCAAACACCAGGGAAATTACTGTTTCTGTTATTCTGTAAACATGTGGCGTTGTGGTGGGTGGTGGTCACAAGCACAGCTACTGGCATGAAGAGCTAATGTTCAGCCTTCCGGCTCCAATCTGGGAAAATACCTTTACCTTCCATGGTTTCCTGAGCACCTGCTATGTATGAGCCAGGCACCGCACCAGGTTCTAGGAATCACAATTACAGAGGTAAGGCAGCCCATGTACTGAGCACCTTCTCCGTGCTAGGAAGGTGTTAGAAACTTGATTTAAGTAGTCTCCTTTAATGTTTACAATAACTCTCTGATATAAGTCTCATTATCCATGTTTGTACAATGAGGAAACTGAGGTTTGGGGGGGGTTAGATAATTTGCCTAAGGTCACAATGCTGCTAAGAAGGAAGTTTAAGAGTCAGGCCCTCATCTTTGTATTCTTCAGGTCAGCGCTCCCTCTCCTTTCTCTGCCGTTTTCCAGAGATGACTAGGATATGGCCTTTGTTTCCAAAGGGTTCTCAGCTTAGGGGGCGTGGAATTCGCATGCTTGGGCCAGATTTTTGGGAAGGGACGAGGCAGCCTCTCCAGTTTGATTCATGGCATCTGGGGTCCTAGGAGCCAAGGGAGAACTGAACTTGGGTTCCCCAAATTCCTTACTTCTGCCACTGATCATGGCCGCCTTCTCCAGCAAAGTTACTGCTCACCACAGATCACAGGACGCTGAATTGGTCCATTTGTGGCTTCAGTCCCGGCATTTTGTTTCCACTGTGGAAGAAGTACACATAAGCTGAAAGAAGCCCAGAGGCTGAGAGGGGGGAGAAAAGGAAGAGAGAGGGGGTCTGGATCATCTAGATCCTGGATAATTATTGTGGAATCATTGAGTCGATAGGGATTTATACTGAGGGGGAAATGAAGAATGTCTTTGGTATTTTAAAAAATTAGATTTATTTATTTTGATAAATAAAAATATATAATTAAGGTACACAATGTGATGTTTTGAATATAGGCACACATTGTGAGATGATGGCTATAGTCAAACTGATACCATATTTATTACCTCCTATAGTTACTGTTCTTTTTTTGTGTGGTGAGAACACTTGAGATCTACTTTCTTAGCAGACTTAAAGTGTACAATACATTACTGTTAGCTGTGGTCATGCTGTCTATATGTCTTGAGAACTTACTCATCTTACAACTACAAGTTTATAACCTTTGATCCACATCTCCCCTTGTCCCCCACCCCCCAGCCTCTGTTCCTATGAGTTTGACTTTTTGTGACTTTTTGATTCCAAAGAAATGGAATCTTTGGACCTTAATAAGCTGTCTACAAGTTGTCAAGGAAGTAGCCATAGACTTTGAATTCTCTGGCAGCAAAGTAGGAGCAATGTTCCCTCTCTACTGGGATGCTGCCTCCTTTTCCGGCCTTTTAAAATGAGACTGTCTGGCTTGTAGAAAATTTCCCAGTCCTCTGTGGTGCTAGGAGACCAACCAAGGACTAGATTCAAGGCCTTGACTCTCCACTTACTGACGTTTGACCTTGGTGATCACTTAGCTCTGTGAGCTTTGGGTTCTGCCCTTTCAAAATGAGGATGTGAATAATCTCTGATTTGGTAGTTAAGATAATAGATTGTAAGCATTCTTTGTAAACTGCAAATGGAAACCATTTGGCTGTGTGAGAAAACATATGAAGAATGCTTATGAGCGCCATGCCTGGCACATGGCGAGCCTGGCACTGGGGAACACTCAGTAGGTGGTAGCTCCCTAAGCTGTCACCAGCACCCGCAGAGGGGCCTTTGAAGGGGGGCACGATTGTGGGGGCAGAGCTGCCCGCACTTGGCACCCCGGCCACATCCTCAGCTGCCCCTCATGGGCCACCTTGCCTCGCTACACTCCAACCACCTGGCTCCTGGCACTGCCCGAGAGAGCTGTCAGCTGAGGTCCCTCAGACCAACTCTCTCCCATCCGGTGGCCTGGTGATCATTACAGATGGAGATGTGTCTTGTATTTGTATGTCCTCCATTTACTGTCCTGAGCATTGATTTCAGATGTGACCCTTCTGAGATTAATATATCTGATGAAATGCCGAAAACCACGGTCTGGAAAGCTCTCAGTATGAACTCTGGCAATACAAAGGAAAAGAGGTAAAGAAGACTGTAATTGCTGATTTTTATTTATTTCTGGCTTTTAAAAATAGCAATCATGTTGACAGTGAAATATATCTTAGTTACAAAATTGAATTGTCTAAAAAATATCACTTCTGGGACTGCTGCTAACCCCATGAGACTTGCTAGAAGCCTAAGAAAAGGAAACAGGTTTTCTAACTATTTGAACAGATGTGCTGTCTGGAGCTGCCCATTTACACAGCCCCAAAGTCAGGATGGGATTATCTGGGGAATGTAAATTTGCTTTATCTATTTAGTCACCTTAATCCTCTTTCTAAAAGTTCCCATTTCAGGGGCACCTGGGTGGCTCAGTGGGTTAAAGCTAACCTTCCAACTCGAGATTTCAGCTCAGGTCATGAGCTCAGGGTGGTGAGGTCAGCTCCGCACTGGTGGAGAACCTGTTTAGGATTCTCTCTCTCCTTCTCCCTCTGCCCATCCCCCAGCTTGTGCATGTGCTCTCTCTTTCAAAAAAAAAAAGAAAGAAAGAAAAGGAAAAAAAAAGAAACCATTAAAAGTTCCCATTTCGGGGCACCTGGGTGGCTCAGTGGGTTAAACCTCTGCCTTCAGTTCAGGTCATGATCTCAGGGTCCTGGGATCGAGCCCTGCATCGGGCTCTCTGCTCAGCAGGGAGCCTGCTTCCCCCTCTCTCTGCCTGCCTCTCTGCCTACTTGTGATCTCTCTCTCTGTTAAGTAAATAAAATACTTAAAAAAAAAAGTTCCCATTTCAAAATCTCCCTGGTTACTGGAACTGTGCAAACTGGAAAATGGCTAAAATAAAATGTACAGAGTGTGTCAATAGTATTGATACAGACATTTAACTCGTTCCATAATAAGAATTATTGCGAAGAAAAGGTTTTGAAATATTATCACAGCTTTCTTATTTGAGAAACAAAATTCTGTATATCATTTGCCAATAGATAGATCAATTTTCATCAGGTTATTGAAGAAAATGGAAGGACTTGAGGCATCTATGCCTTCACTGAGGTAGGCTATGCACCCAAATTACTTGAATAATTTAGTCCAAGTACCATTTTAACTTAAGAAGTCAGACAACTAAAAGCAAAATCTTAGGTCTATACTAAAGGCAACTTTTCTAGTTAAGGGAAAAAAAAGCAGTAGGCTAGGAATTAGGGTACTTGGTCTAGCCATTCATTCCTTGTATAGACTGGCAGGCCGTTGTTTCTGGGACTCAGTTTATTCAGCATTAAAATGGGGATAATAGGGATGCCTGGGTGGCTCAGTGGGTTAAAGCCTCTGCCTTCGGCTCAGGTCAGGATCCCAGGTCCTGGGATCGAGCCCCGCATCGGGCTCTTTGCTCAGCAGGGAGCCTGCTTCCTCCTCTCTCTCTGCCTGCCTCTCTGCCTACTTGTGATCTCTGTCAAATAAATAAATAAAATCTTTAAAATAAAAAAATAATAATAAAAAAAATGAAATGGGGATAATAATGACTGACTGCCTCACTCAAATGAGTGTTCTGAGGAGGAGCTGAAGTACTTTGAAAAGTCACCAGTGGGTGGTAGTGGTAGGCTGTTTCTTCATCGAATGGGTTAAAATAAATCTGTGCTGAATGTGAGTGAAATATAGAATCTTGTTTCCTTCAGAGGAAAATCCAGGCAGCTGTCGAAATGTATAACGCACGTGGTTATTTTTAGTCGAGAACTAGTCTACTTGTAAATGAACTTAAAATATAGCCAGATCCAAATTGTGGTGACATCTTCAAAGTATTGTGTTAAAAGCAGGAATGAATCATGTGTTCCCTTTTTGTCTAATTGTAACACTTTTATTCAGTCTCTTCAACTAAAAGTCTTTGCTGGGAAGGAAGATTTGGGCTGTGAGGTGCCTCAGGGAAGTTCTGGTTACAGAGAAGATGGTGAGTCTCTCAGAGAAGAAGCAAGACCAAGTCTGGCCCTGTCCACCATCACGTCAAAGCCATGCTGAAGCATTCAGTTATCCGTGCTGTGCATTGGAGGGCAGCCAGCCATCCCCATACCAGCAGCCCATCACCAGATGTGAACGGGGAAGCAGAAGACCACCTCCTGTTGGTACTTCTCTTCTTTTCTCTTTCTCTTCAGAACTGCCACCCATGAAGACCCAGCTTCCCATCTTCCAGACATTTTCTCTGAAACTCTTTGCTGGCCTGCAGAGCCATATGGATCCACCCTGCCCCTGAGGATTCCTTCGATGAGCTCCCTCTTCCTGAAGGATGGGGCTGGGGAGTCAGAGGAGAGCAGAGAGAAAAGGGAAGGCTCTCCAGTCCTGTAGAATCCGCACGCTTGGAGGCAGTCCTGGGCCTTTGTTTGATGCCTCCTCTGGGGGAGGCTGGTCAGCCCCAGAGGCTGTCGGGGATGTCCGACACTAGGAGGGTCAGTGACCTGGGCGTTGGCAGGGCCCACCACCACGGCCAGAAGATGCCTCTGCCCCAGACATGTCTGTGTCGCTTCCTAGCAGCAGCCTGCATAACTCGGCAAGAACCGTGGGTGATGACAGGGCCACGAGGGACACGGGAGTTGTTTAGCTCAGACAGGAGAAAGCTCGGGGGAAGATCAATAATGATAAGTGAGGACAAGCAGCTTCTCTTGGTTTCATTGAAGATGGACTAAGAGAATGAGCCTCAGTTGCTCCAGAAGGAGTTGGTTTAGACACCAGGAAGGGCTTCCTAGCCCGAAGATTTGCCCTAGTGTCTGCTTTCTAGACATCTGAGAAAGGTTCGATAATAGTTGTTTGTGAGTAGAAAGGGAGATACCGTGTTTTTATTGGCCATGTTGTGGAAACATCCATATTTTGCTGCTGTCTCTTAAGGATACATTCTGATTTCACTCCAGGAGAGATCCAAATGCTTACGTAATGTCTCCTTAGCTGCCTTAGTAGCGAACCATCATCAACTCAGTGGACCCAAACCATCTTCAACCGGGTGGTTTCTTCATCATCGTGAATTTCTTTTGGTTGACAAGTGTTTTGGCTCTCAGATGTAAAAAGCCACACTGGGAAATGAATCATAAGTGGTGAAATTAATTTTGGTATTTAGTTGAAAACTATATTTATAGTTTTTTCTCTTCTCTAATGTGATGAATATCAAGGGTTTGGTCTCCAGTGTGTCTAGGTCTTCCTTTCTTTTGTGCTTTGTGCACAGAATGTGACAAGTAAGCGTGTCGGTACCCAGGGAATTCGATCACATCAGTTTTCCATCCTGGAAAATCTCTGTACAGTGGTATGTTCCTACAGGTTGCTCTCCTTTTGTAGGTGAAGAGTTGGTGACAAAACTTTGTTGAATTTTGCATTCCTTCGACTCTTAAAATACAGTAGTGTAGTCTAGTCTTACTCTGAAGTCCTTTGAAATTGAAGGAGTCCTGCATTTCTTTAACATTGCCCCATCCCCCAGAACCACACCTATTTTAGTACACAGACGATTGTCAGACTACTGAACAGCTGGCACAGGATGGATGCCAACCACTCAGAACGGATGCCGGCTGTAAACAGGCAGGTGTGCACGGCGCAGGCGCTGCCTATGGGCTGGCCACCATGCTGCTTTCAAACGTTAAAACCACATCCCTTGGAATTGTGGGTATTGTTCCTGGCTTGTCTGATTTCTGCTCACAAGGCTGTTTCAGGGATAGCCTTGGCTTCCCTTTATATGGTGCAGCCAGGAACAGGCATGCATCTTTGAACTATATGGGCATTAAAATCTCTGCAAGCCAAAGCTTCACATTTTATCACTTTGGGCAAAATGCAATGATTGTACCCATTTACCTACCTAATGTAGAAAAATCGAAAGGCAACCTGTCAGTGGGAAAAGCTTTCCTGCTGACTTGCCCTGTCTCTCTTCAGCTGCTTTCTTGAGCTTGCCTCTTTCTTCATCTTCCTTGTTCCCTGAGAGCACTCCTGCTTTCCTCCTCCAACCTGCCACGCCTATCATTTCTGGCCTCCCCTGTGGAGGCACGTTGGTGACTGATTCTCCTGTTCCCCGAGCCTCAGCACAGCTGTGAGGAATGTGGCGGGGGAAAAACCTATCATACAACAAGTTAGGTGACAATATCACTCAGAAAAATCTCTTTCCTAATGATCGGTATCTCCTGATGCCTTATATACGCTAGGCCTCTCGAGAACAGAAAACCTGTCTTTGTTAACTGTGTGCAGCCAATCACTGGACCATGTGTGTACATCTGGTCCTTCCAGAACCAGACCCTCCAGGTTCCTGCGCCTTAGGAATGTTATTTACTTTGGAAGCCCGTGCCAATCTGTTAAGGCCATTATGTCTTTTCTCAAACAATAGCCAGCCTCATTTCTGCTGCATTTCAGTGATGGAAACCATTCCCTACTCTTCTTGTCTCTTTTCCCAACTCCCACCAAATGCTCAACCCCAGTCCTACCCGAATGCTTCCTCGCTCATGGATGGTGGCCATGGTGGCAGAGGCAAGCTGGGCAGTGTTTGGGGTAGGGAACTGGGAGTAGATGTGAATATGTGTGTATGTGTGTGTGTGCATGTATGATCATCGACAAATGCAAGTGTGTCCATAGATGTCCTTGCTGCTATTAAATAGCTTTGTGTACCTAAGCTGGGGGGACATAAAAAAATACCATTATTCTCCTAACTAGGGTTTCTCAGAGTTCTCTAACAGAATAGCTTGAAGACAAATATAGGCAGATTAGTCTATAGGAAAAGGTGTTTAAACTCAATGTTAAGAAGAAACTGACTTAGGGGTAGAAAGCAGGTAGTGTGGGTCAGAGGGGCAGTCCACCTCTTTTATGGCAAGGGAGATTTTGGGAAAGCTTTGAGTGTTGGCAGGCCAGTGCCCTGACGGGCTGGTTGTGTCAAGGTAGGAAGGGAAGGAGGCCAGGGGGTTAGGAAAGTGATGGTAGGTGAAATCTTGGTTCTAGTGGTAAGAGTGGGCGTTGTGAGGTGGTTGGGTTACTTCTAGCTCATGACTTTGAGGGGAAGGGTTGGTCCAGAGAGAAGGGGAAGACCAGCGGTATGCCACGAACTTGCCAAATCTGTTCGGTTGTGTAAAACCCAGACTAGCCCTTTGTGACAATATGTGATTTCCAACTTCTGATGATGGGATCATCAGGAGATCTGGTCTTTACGCGAACGGCTCCTGTCCCCACCTCCTTAGTCATAGAAATTCGCCTTTGGAATAGAGAGGTAAGGAACCATTTATTCCAAATGATGGCATGAATAGTTGCTCTTTCTCTTTGTTTGGGATGCAACTGGCTTTTAAACTAGTCATAAATGTTTGATAAAAATCTGGTAAATGCTCAAAAGTCTCAGGCGGGGCTGATATCTCAGGCTATGACAACTGTGACCTTCAAGAGGTCTCTGATTTTAGGAATCTGTGCTTTCTGGTCATCCAAAGAAGATAATTCCTACTTTTACTTAATTTTCGACTTACTCATTATCTCTTAACTTCCCTCTTAGTGGAAGAATCAGCAGTTCTCCCTGCATCTTCTCGATCGACTTCACTGTCCATGTCCTGAGTCTCTACGTTTCCTGAGGCATAGGAGAAGGTGTGACCCCGGGGCCCCCGGCTTTCCTTTTAATTGGCATCAGAAGTCTCATCCACTCTGTTCTCTCTGCTACTGTATCAGCTTCTCTAAATGTCTTTTTCTGCAACAGTATTAGCACCTCCTCCTAGGACTTTAAAGCAATCTTTCTATTTGTCACTGCATTTTCCTCAGACTTCTCAGGTTTCCAAGCTGCATCCTGGCAGGACATTCAGGAACCCTGCATTGAATGTTCTCAGCCTTCCTGACTTTCTTTGGGTTGCAGCTGTCAGACGTGCATGATGTAAAAATCCTTCCTGCGGGCCCCACCTGGCCAAATGAGACCTCCTCCGAGTTCCGCCCCTTTTACTGACTCAGCTTCCTCCACAGTCTTTCTTCTCCTTTCTGCCTGGCCCTTCACATTCTCCTTGGAGAGCTGACTGTTCTTGGTCAGGGGTCCTCAAAATCACCACCAGTCAGGGGTGATGAGAGGAGTGAGGAGGCTGGACGGTTCTGGGGCTCCTTGGAAAGGGGGACTTTTTGGTGATTTTCCTGACTTGGTGTGAGGGACTAAGGATTCTCAAGCCCCAAGCTCTTCCATATTTCAGGGTCAACAGGAAAAGATACCCCAAAAGCTAATCAAAGTGCTTTTTCTACCAAACCTGTTCTTTTTGATTCTTTTGATTTGGTGCCCTTGTTCTTGTACCTTAATCATAGGGAATGGGCAGTTGACTCAGTTAACACTTCTTTACTGGAAAGGAGGCTAATTTTCATAACCCAAAGAGGTGTGAAGGAACCATATCCCCGCGTGAAGCATGAGAAAGGGAAAGGAGCATTGTGTGGATCTCTTCAACAGGAAAAGTCAGAAAGCAGAATGATTCATCCACAGGCATAATTCCTTTAGGACATTCTGTGCTCAAAGGGAATGGAATGGTTTCTGATCTTCTGAAAAGAAAAGAGCATTTTTCTTAAGCCTAACCCACTTTCAGCATTGGAGAACACAGAACTTTTTCTTCTAGCTGATGGCATTGATATTTCCCGAGAGAGACAGACCCCCCCTCTTCGGGGCACTCTTGTACACCCCACAGACATCAGCAGATCTTGGGCTTCTCTTAGCAGGTTCGCGACTGACGCCAGCGGGCAGGTTCTCACACATGCAACAATGTAGGAGACAGAAGTACCAAACTGAATGTGCAATTACTCCTTTTGCAAAAGAGGCCAAAACCCTCCTCCTCACTCCTTCCTCCCATATTCACTCCTCCAAGATGATAAGCCTCCCTCACGTGGATCTGTGTCCTTCTGTGTGATTGGTGAGCTATGGCTGCCCAAAGCAAAAGGCGTCAGGTGGAGAGCAGAGCACCTTCCCACGGAAGGGGGCAACTTGAGGTGCTGGTACATTTCCCTGGTTTTCTATGTTCTTCTTTCTAGTAGGTCTCATGTAGAGATAGAGATATTTTTGTTTTAGAGACTCCAAAATATATATTTTTAGTGTAAGAAATGTACCCTCTCCACACTTCATGGTGTAAATAGAACCAAAAACAAACGTGTTGTGAGAATCCCATAGCAATCTGTGGTAGGAACAAGACCCTCTTCCTTGCCACCGAGTCTCACGGTCCGCGTCTGTGAACCAGGGGAGGTGACTGTGGCACCTCTGCCTGCCCAGACCTTCCTGTGCTCAAGGGGGACAAATAAAGTCTGTGTAAACTGTTCACACCTGTGGTATTTTTTGAGCCTGAACCAAGGGACCGAGCCAATGCGGACCAGTTTCAGAATGTGGAAGAAGAGTGAAGAGGAGTCATGAAGACAGTTGGGAGGAAGAGTGGGCTGTCCGCTAGGCTTGCCCTGAGAGGGGCACGTGCACTGCACTGCACAGTCTGTGCCAAAGAGAGGGACTGCATAGACATCTGTCTGGGTGGGGGTACAGGATATCAGGAAAAGAGCCCATTGTGGAGATTGAGAGCCATTGCTAACACTGAAGGACTCTCTACTGCCTAGAAGCCCAAATTTCAGGGGCCCCTAGTTGGCTCAGTTGGGAGAGCATGTGACTCTTCATCTCAGGGTCATGAGTTCAAGTCCCATGCTGGGTGTAGAGCTTACTTAAAAATAAACTTTTAAAAAAGTTACTCTTCCCTTAAAAAAAAAAATCCAGATTTTAAAAATTGCTGTCAGTCAGGAGTATCTTGGGTTTGGCAAGTGGCGGGGGGACCTATTTATCTTCTTCCCAAATCCGTCTTTTGGAAGGTTGGAGAAAAGGGAAAGAGAGAGGCAATGGAGTAAGAGTGGAAAGGTCAGTGACGGGGGGGAAGGCAGGGGCACGGGGAGAGGCAGTCAGCAAGCTCCATGGAGTTCCTAGAAAGGCATCACCTGAAAACACCCTGAACGTGGAGCACAGTGTGGACATTTTATCAAGGAGAGCCAGGCCTAGCTGGGCTGTAGACCTAGAGCTCACTAGCTCTGAGGCCTTTTGTTATCTTTGGGCTACTTTTCAAATATCCTGACGGTAGACATATGCCACTTTGTCTCAGAAAAACATGCTTAGGTTGTATTTAGTTGGAGGTAGTGGATGGGAAGGCTGTTCATGCGGGGCATGGGCCGGTTCTGATGTGGGGGAGCACTGAGCTTTCTCACGTCCAGAGGACTGGCTTCAGGGCTCTGAAGGATCCCATTAAATAATAGGTGGAAAGTACTTAGAATGGTACCTGGCGTGCAGTGAGCACACAGTTAAGCAACAAGGCATCTGGAGGGAAGGGTTCCTGGGGCAGTAAGTTCCGCAGCCATCACATTAGGACTCCAGGACTCTGGTCACAGTCTCTGCAGCTCCCTGGGTTTTCCCCTCCTAGCTGTCACGGGATGGCTCCAGAAGCTCCAGGCATCACATGAGCCAAATGCAGGAAGAGAGAAGGGCATTTCTCCAGCTTCTCTCTCTTTTAAAGGGGAAAATTATTCCCAGAGAACCTCCTCACCCCGACCCCGGCCATGTCAGTGGAGAACTGAGCCACCTTCCCTTCTGTAACATGGGGAAACAGGGATGGGATGACCTTGTTCGGCTTGGATCATGAGGTTTTGTTCTTGGGGGGTGGGTGCATCTTCCCTGACTGTACTGGTGCTCTAATACTTGTGCAGAACTAGAATTCTGCTAGCAGGGAATAAGGCAGGAGGTAGAAGTGAATAAATATCCCAGATGTGGGCTGCAGACGCAGGAGTAGCGGAACCAGCGGCCCCGAGCGCAGCAGGAACCGGACGCAGCAGCAGCCGGAACCTCGCCAAAGGTCAGTGGTTCTCCACCCGCCTTGACCAGAGCTTCATTCAGGGGAGATTTTGAACCTGCTGGTGCCTGGTCCCCACTCTACACCAACTAAATCGAGTCTCTGCAGACAAGCGCGGGCACTAATATCTGTTACATTGTCTCCGGACGATTCTTACATGCAGGCAGGGTCGAGGGCCCACATGTTGCATCCCCTTGGCCTGACTCTGCTCTTCAGCGTCTGAGCCACTTCCGGCCGGCTGCTCCTCAGCCTTGACCGTGTAAATGTTCTTCCACGCGGTAGCCCTTCGGCCATGTTAGTGTCTCTGTGCCTGACCTGCCACAGCCTTAGCCACCTCCACACTCATTCATCCTCGCTGCCTCTCTGGTTCCAAAATCGGATTCCCAAGATCGAGAACGTGGTTGGTCTCTTGGCCGGCTACATTGTAGGTCCCTGACCAGCTTATTGACCAGGGGCCTCTCAGTCTGAAGCCACGCCTGGGCCAACCAACCGGGAGGGCGTGAAATGCGAGCAGTAAAAGGTATGGCAGTCAAGGGGTGTCCCTTCAGTGGAGACAGTGACTTGTCAGTCCCTCTTAGAAGGAGACAAGGGCCATGGAGACACAGTAATTGACATGTTGGACACCTTAGTGATGTCCAGAGGCTGATCCCTACGTTACAGACCTGGCCACAAATTCACCCCTTGGTTGTGGTTGTGTTTCATAACAAGGACACACAGGCACACGTTTGCAAGAAAAAAAATTGCAAGGTAATGCACGACTCCCTTCTTCCCCATTGCTCCAAATGTCCCTAGCTGAGCGCAGTCCCCATGGTCTCACTGGTCTGCTGCTCATGGATGGAGGGAAGCACAGAGCTGCTGACAGGAGGCTAAGGGGGTATGACCGAGGCTCTTAGCAAGCAGCAGTGTCCACATAGCTAAACCAGGAACAAGCCTGCCTGGGTTCAAGTCCCAGCTCCGCCTTGAGAGTTGTTTGACCTTGGGCAACTTGCTTCATCTGTGCCTCAGTTTCTTGGCTGCAGAATGGTAGCCATAGTGCCACCCACTTCATAGGGCCAGTGGGAAGGGCCAAATGAATTCCCAAGCAGGGGGAGGCAGGTCCTCTCTCTACTTGCTCCTCTAGGCCGTAGCTCTGCAGCTTGGTGGTAGAATGGGGTCCTGGGGCCAAGGGTAAAGGAGTCCCAGCACTGTAACCTTTGTCTGGGGTGTTTATAGGTATTAACTCCAGGAAGAAAGAGGCTTCACTGGGCTTTCTGGCCTAAGCCGTGTTCTCCAGTCCAGCTCCCACCTGAGCCTTTCATCTGGAGTTTTGGGGTATTTGCCCAGTGATCAAAGTGCTGATCAGTCTTGTTTGGGTGCAAACTCCCTAGGTCCAGAGAAGAGGGGCAAGAGTGACCAGGATGTTCCCAAGCCCCTAAGGGTAATGGCCATGTCTTTTTTATTACCATAGTCCCCAATGCCTCCCCCCACCCTCAGAACTTACAGGATGAATTATAATCACCTGATTTCCCTAATAGATGCAGTAGATATAGAGAAAATGCCCAGGTCTCGACTATCCAGGCAAAATCAAAAGTTTTCTAGTAACTTCGGGCTCTGTGATTCTAGCACTGATTTTGAGCCTTGTGCCCTCAGTTTCCACTCTACCAGAGGCAGAAGGCTCCTGTCCATGGGCTCTGCTTCTAAAACACACACCTTCACGAGTACAGAAAAGTAAGCAGGCTTACTGAAAAATAAAAGCATTCGAGAAATATGAAATTAGAGAACATAACAGTTACATCACTTGTAGCTAGCAGTTGAGAAGATGAACTCAGTGTTCTGGCAAGAACGCCTCAACGTGGCCAGGGACACAAGTTTTTTTTAAATGAATGACCAAGGGCAGTTGTAACCACTCCTGGGCAATCCCAGGAAAGTTTTCAGGGTGCGTTGTGAAGATGTGAAGAGTCGGAACTGATCAACTCTGCCGGGAACTAGAGTAAACAGCTGCTGTGGTCAGATTGTCTGGTTGGAGTTCCCTGCAGCCCTCTGGTCGCATTTGGTGCAGGCAAGCTGCAGTTTCCGTGTATCCGGTCCCAAGGAGAGGACCGTGTCCTCTTCAGACGCTGCTAGAAAACAGAGATGCCCAAAGCATGCCCTTGAGAGGGACATTGGAAGACATGGGGAAGAGGCTCGGGGAGACTGGAAGCTGGGTTTATCTCATTATTGTCCTAGGAAGGCTGTGTGGGAATAAAAGTTCTCAGAGGACCTACGATTGGCCCTGTCTAGAAAAGAAGACAGCACATGTAAAGCACAGTGGTGAGGACCGTGGGTTCTGTGGGACAAGGGAGGCACCCTTGCAGAGCCTCGGAAGCCAGGGGTCCTCCAAAGATGGGACAGTATTGGAAGAGGGAAAGAAGAGGGTGTAGACCGGACCCCAGAGGCAGGAGTACTGATGGAATGTTCTGCAGATGGTGAATTTGGCTGGTCTGCTTCAGTGAAGGATTTTGTGCACGGAAGCAATTGTGAGGAAAATTGGGAGACACAGGCAAGAAGACCTTAAATGCCCGGGTAAGGAGCGAGGGGTTCCTATAGGCTTCCTATCAAGAGGGAAATGCACGTGTGCTGTGGTGCGGAGGACTTCGTCCTGCAGCAGCAAGGAAGGGCTCCAGGCCTGAGGTGCTGAGGCTCCGGACCAGGGCCAGGGCAGTGGTGACAGAGGAAGGGCAGACCAGGGAGATGAACTGAAGGAACAAAAGTCACTGACGGGGGCAGGGGGACGCAGGCTGAGTGAACACCTCTCTAACGTCACATGTCTGAGAGAAAAGCTGTCGTGTGGGACAAAGGGGACATGCCTGACTGAGCTTCAGAGGACACGAGCAGGACAACCTCTCTTCCAAGGAGGCCGATTTGGGCTCAATGATAGGACTTAGAGGGAAAGCTGTCCAAGACTGAAACTCACTGCCCCAGGAGCTGTGGCGGGGGGCTGGGGGGTGCTGCCCAGCGCTGGGTGCAGGGGGGCCGTGTGCAGGAGAGCTGCAGGGGTGGGAGGATGGACACGAGGACCTGCGATGCTGCCACAGGGACAGGGCGCGAGCTGCAGACAGACGACGTTACCTGGGAGGAGGCTGAGCGATGGGAGGGTGGTGATGAAGGAGTGGGTGGGGAACAGATGTCTGAGTTGAGTAGACGGAGGGAACGGTGCAGGGAAGAGAGTGAGTGGGAGGCGCTTGTCTGCTTCTGAGGCCGAGCATGAGGCTGGGGCCTCAGCACTGGGAGTCCCCGCTGCATCTTTGGGTTATGTGGGTCCCAGGTTACATAGGTCTGGGTTAAAAAATATCGGGTTCCAGAATGACATAAGAGGAGACTTTCCTGACTGTTCCCTGCCCCCCACCTGCTATGATAGGACCTCCAGGCTCTCTTAAAAGACCCCAGAACGGACTCCTGTCTGTTTATGAACACGGTAACCTCAGTGTTAACCTCTGTATCCCATGCCCTGGTTCCAGCTTTCTGTGCCATGCCTACTGCTGAGTGAGACCCTGCCGCCGCTGCTGCCTCCGTCACCCGCCGCCGACATGCTGTACCCATCCATGCTGCACCGGGCCACTCCCCAGTGTGCTGATGGCCTTGGCCTACCGGGGCCCTCTAGGCAGCAATGCTGAACTGTCCATCCTGAGCCAGGCTAAGGAACCTTTTCTCCCGGCATTAAGGCACCCTCTGCCGATGGATTCCCAAAGCTGGCTGATTGCCTTGGCTCTTCCAATGTGCCAAAAAAAGAGAGTTTGTTACAAGGTGGTAACTGCCTGGAAGCCTTGTCCCCCAAAGAAGAGGATGGAACACGTTGCCCTCTACTACCAATTCCTGACCCTGGTCCGACCAATGATGTCCAATGTCAAGATCATGCAGGCAGCAGAGGCCATGAGTGGGGGTTGCTCCTAGCAGGAGGGATGGGTAGAGCTGGCATCAGGGCTCATGAAGTATCCCTAACGTAAGAAGCTATCATACCTTGAGTGCTTAGCATATGTCAATGCTGCGTCAAGTCCTTTAAATGTACAGTTCATTGAACTCTCACAACAGCTCTTTGAGGCAAGCATTGTTATTCCTTTTTTACAGGTCTGGAAACTGAGGTTAAGAAAGTTAAGTGATTTGCCTGATGACATATAGCCTGTAGATGACAGCGCTAGGATTCTGACCTAGGTCTTTCTGAGTCCAAAGCACATTCATGCTGAAATCCACATCATTTTTTCCCCAAGATTTTATTTATTTATTTGGCAGAGAGAGAGAGAGAGAGACAGCAAGAGAGGGAACACAAGCATGGGGAGTAGGAGAGGGAGAAGCAGGCTTCCTGCTGATCAGGGAGCCTAACCTGGGACTTGATCCTGGGGCACTGGGATCATGAGCTGAACTGAAGGCAGACGCTTAACAACTGAGCCACCCAGGTGTCCCTCAAAATCACATCACTGTGCATTGTTCTGACCACACTGGTCCAGCATGTCCAGCTATCTGGTTCCGGTCTCATCCTGCCCACCCCCTTCTCCTCCAGCACCACCCCTCCCTACACTGCCAACCTCATTCTCCCCACCCATGGCTCCCCTCACATGGGGCAAACATGCCAAGGGCTGTCGTGTCTCTGAGAACACCAGGGGCCTTATGGTCTTCAACCCCCAGCTCCGGGTCTCATTGGTTCCCTCTCCCGTGGACCCCCACAGTGCAAGCCCAGGAGGGCCCTCTCCTGCCTCCAGCTCCCCTCCCATCTACCTCCTGCTCTCAGCCTCATGGGAGAATCAAGAGCTGGGTGAGGTAGGTGGATGCTGTTGGGCTGTAGGCAGTTTCAAGTGAAACATACCTTCGGGTGCACTGTATAGCAGGGATAATTATTCCTATTTTATAGATAAAGAAACCGAAGCTCCAAGATGCTTAGTAAATTCCCCAAGATCGCCCAGCTATTAGGTGGCAGTTATGACTCTGAACCACTTTTCTCTTTCTGTTTCATTGATCTATCACTCAGAACCTCTGGAGGAGACTTTTTTAAGCCTTTTAAACTGATGCTTGTTATCCAGATATGAAATTATTTCATAATACTAAACATGGTTTTTTCTACTCTGTATTCTGTTCTCTGCTTGCCACCCCCCCACCCAGGGAGGCTGGGCATATTCATAGGAAGGCATTCTTACCACCCGGACCCCAGCTCCCCAGGGCCACGAGCTACCCTGGAGTGGTGTAATTCCATTTGGGGAAGGGCCCCAATTCCCTTATACTCAGCCAGAAGAGGGAATCCAAAAAGAAGGATTTCTGCCAGTGCCTTAGGATGGGAAGCCCAGGTGTGTCTGGGCTGGAATGAGCAGAAACACACAAGAACAGCCCCTGGGGATCCACGGCAGGAACAGAGCCTATCCTTCCTTTCTCCTTTGCTTGGGCCATCTGGGTCAGAAAGAGTTCAAGTTCCCCAGAGAGCAGCTCTTCTTCCACTTGGCTTGTCCTGCATGGGAGGGAACCGATCAGCCCAGCGTCCTTCTTCACAGCAGTCTTTTTGCAGACAGTGTCTTATTTGATCCTCAAAGCTGCCTGTGAGCAAGTATTCTTCTTTTCTTTTTTAGAGATGAGAACATTCAGGGCTCTAGAGCCCATTAATGCTGTCCTTGCCGCCTCCTGCCCAGGTCTGTACATTTCACACACTCTCTTTTCAGAGTGGACATTTACCTGCAGTTTGTTTCATGGGTCAGACCTTAAAAATATACCACGAAAAGAAATCACAGAACTGTATTGTCAAAGATGCTGTCCATTAGCCATGTGCAGCTATGTAAACGTAATTCAAATTAAAAATTTTAAAATTCAGTCCCTCAGTCACATCGCCCACTTCTCAGGTGCTCCCCAGCCATAGGCAGCCAGTGACGAGTGCATTAGACAACACAGAGGATAGCATTTCCATCATTGCAGAAAGCCCCATTTGACAATGCTAGTACCAAATATTTAGAAGGTACAGAAAATGATAAAGTCACATAGGTGTATAAATGTATTCACTTACCATTGCCGTGTAATGAGTTACTACAACTTTAGTGACTTAAATAATGTTTCCTAACACAGTTTCCGTGGATCAGGAGTCTGGGCACGGCTGTCTGGTCCTCGGCTCAGGGCCTCCACAAGCTGTAACTGGGTTGTTGGTCAATGTTTCCATCTCATCTGAGGCTCAGCCCCTCTTCCAAGATCCTCCTCCTCCAAGATCATTCAAATGGCTGGGAGAATCGAGTCCCTTGCTGTTCATGGTGGCCCTCAGCTCCCAGAGGCTACTCATCTCCACAGGCACTTTACAACATGATGCACTGCGCCTTCAAGGCCTGCAGGAAAGCAGCTCGTCCCTCTAGAACTGCTCTGAAAGAGCTCACCTGATTAGGTCAGGCCCACCCAGGGTAACTTCCCTTAAAGCCAACTTTAAAGCCAACTGATTAGTCAACTTCAAATACATCTTTAAGCCTTAAAGCTAACTGATTAGTCAACTTTAAATACATCTGAGCAATTTTTAAACTTCGCTGTGTAATGTCACGTAATCACATAGTGACATCCCCTCACCTTTGCCATAGTTTGTTGGTCAGAATTACTTGCCCCTAATCTCACGCCTTCCACCCACAGTCAAGGACAGGGTATTGTACAAAAGTGTAGATACCAGGGGCGGGAATCCCAGGGGCCATCTGATGATTCTGCTCACTACGACCAAGTACAATAGTATGAAAAGACAAATAAAATGAAAGAGTACGAAAACTCAATAAATCCATAATTTTGCCACTGAAGGGAACCATTGCTAACATTGTTATATCTCCTTCCAGTCTTTTCTGAGAACAGTTCTTTTCATACTACTAAAATCATGCTGTATGTACAATTTGAATCTCTTTTTATTTTGTTTTGTTTTGTTTTGTTTTGTTTTTACCACTATCACGTCATGAGAAAGTCACTGCACACATCGTTAATGACTGAATAATCTGGGTAATCCCCTACCATGGATATATTATGATTATGTAACCAATTCCCTACTGCTGGACAAATATGTTGTTAATTTTTTACCTAATATTATCAAAGCTGTGACATACATCTTTTGCATAATTTTTTCTGTATGTCACATTATTTGTTTAGAATAGATTTGACAAAGGAAATTATTAGCTTAAAGGGTATAGCGATTTGTAAGACTCTTTTTTTAAAAGATTTTATTTATTTATTTGACAGAGATCACAAGTAGGCAGAGGGAGAGAGAGACAGTCCCTGCTGAGCAGAGAGCCCAATGTGGGGCTCAATCACGGGGCTCGATCCCAGGACCCCAAGATCACGACCTAAGCTGAAGGCAGAGGCTTAAGCCACTGAGCCACCCAGGCACCCTTGCAATTTTTTTTTTCACCCTTGCAAGTTTTAGGACTCTTGATACAACTGCTTTCCCCAAGCGTACCAACTGATATGTCCCCAGCAGGGGGCGCGCGTGCCCATTTGCTGCCTGGGTCATGGTTTGGGACCTCTTGGTTTTGGTCCAGTTGAGATGGTTGAGCCTCCCTGGGCAGGACTGCAGGATCTCTGGCTCAGTGATACCACTGGACTGATCACTTCCTCCAAAACAGGCAGGGGGATCCCAGATCCTGCATCAGCCCCCAGGACTTGAATAAAACCTTTACCAAAAAGCACAACTTCTCTCCAGGCTGGAGAAGCTGATAGCTGTCAGTGTTTTACCTGCAGTTTGAGCACAGTGCAGGTGCATGTCAATGGCAAGCTCAAGAAATATTTTGAAATTTAGAAAATCTGTGCCCAGATTCTGAGGGATGTCTTCATGTTTCAGGGAACACCCTCCCATCCCACCTACCAATTTATTGGAGGGCAGCTTCCCCCTTCTCTCTTGAGATTCATATGATGGAGAAGAGAGGCTATTTTCTGGCCAGTACCAAGCATGTTGGTGAATAGGGAAAACTCTTCTGTTTTTCTATTCAAAGTCACAATGCTCCCAACACTAGATGTGTGGGTTTTCCACACCAAAAATTCTGACTACCTGGAGTTAGCACAGACACCATGGTTAAGGGCTCAGTACCACAGGACTGCTCCCCCCGCCCCGCTCCGGTTCCCAACACACACCTCAGATGCCACCGGTCAAGTAGTGGGTCCCCAGGTTACCCACAACTTCTGTCCAACTTGGCTACAAACCAGAGGTTCCCATGAGCCCCTCTTTCAGGTTTGATAATTTGCTAGAGTAGCTCCTAGAACCAGGAAAGCAGTTTACTTACTATTGCCAACTTATTTTGAAGAATATTTTGAAGGAATCAGAGGAACAGCCAGATGAAGAGTTGTACAGGGTAAGGTCTGGAAGAGCCTGAGCACAGGAGCTTCTGTCCCCGCGGATTTGAGGTGTGCCCCCCTCCCAGTAGGTGAATGTATTCACATCCTGGAAGCTCTATGAACCTGTACTTTGGGGATTTTTATGGAGGCTTCATCACTTAGCCACGATCAATTATTAACTTCATTTCCAGCCCCGTTCCCCATTCTAGAGGATGGGGGTGAGGCTGAAAGATCCCAGCTTCTAATCATGGCTCAGTCTCTCTGGAGACCACCCCCCCATCCAGGAGCCCTCCAGGACCCACCAGAGTCACCTCATTAGAAACAAAATATGTTCCAATTACCTGGGAAATTACAAGGGATTTAGGAGATGTGTGTCAGTTGCTTCTCTGGCTCCAGAAATGATAAGGTTTTAAGAGCTCTGTGCCAAGAACTGGGGGCAGAAACCAATATGTATTTTCTATTGTTTCATACTCAGCGCCGTCCTTTGTGCTTCTGCACTTCAGTCACCCGAGACAGGGGCAAGGGCCTGGCCTGGAGCACTAGTGAGCATTCTCCCTGCGTGCCAGGCCGGGACTCCACTCCCCATCTTGCTGTCACCCCAGCTCTCCATCCAAGTTCTGCCGCTCACCACCTGCATGACCCTGGCTAAGACACTTCCTTACTTTGGTATCAGTTTCCTTCTCTGGAAAGAGAAGATGCTGCATTTCAATGAGTTTAAGGTCATCCCTGTCCCTATTGCTTTGTAATACATTTGAAATTACTCTGCTACAGCACGACTTACGTGATCCGTATTTATGGTTGATTTTGCGGTATGTAAATATCAGGCAATGCCATCCACAGAGATAATGGGTCTGTGCGTTTAATCCATAAGCATTTCCTGGGTGCGAGCAGAGCCGATGCTGAGCCGAGAGAGATAGAAATGATGTAGAGTAAGAGAATCTGAGGAGCTGGCGGTGTGGGATTTCGGTCCCAAGGAGGGTGGGCTGAGGGGGACCAAAAGTAATGACATAGAGATCTGCCAGCCTGGCTCCCTTATTCTTTTTTTTTTTTTTTTAAGATTTTATTTATTTGTCAGAGAGAGCGAGCACAGGCAGACAGAGAGGCAGGCAGAGGCAGAGGGAGAAGCAGGCTCCCCGCCAAGCAAGGAGCCCGATGTGGGATTCGATCCCAGGATGCTGGGATCATGACCTGAGCCGAAGGCAGCTGCTTAACCAACTGAACCACCCAGGCGTCCCTGGCTCCCTTATTCTTGGCTCCCAGCAGCCATGGGACCCCAGCATTAGGCTGGAGCCCTACACCTTGCTCATTCTTGCTAGTTCTGGGACGTGGCCCCAAGGTCTTCCTTTCCTGGTAGAACCCTTGCAGGGCACCACTCTGAGGGCCACCAGACTCTGAAAACAACGGCAGCTTAAATTCCACCTCTCTGTCTGCCCTGCCTCTTGGAATGGGATGCTGGGGGTGGACAAGTTTACCAGCCCCCCCCTTCATAGGGTCTGCTGGTCTCTCCTGGGGAGGAGAACAGAGATGGGGCTACCTCTCCTGCCCTGGGGCTTCCCAGGGCCACTCTGTGGCTCTGGAAAGTGCCCACTGAAAGGGGGAATGAGAGCTGGAACTCCACTTGTCACGAGCTAATGCACAGGACTGCGCCCTATCACCGCTGTGATTGGGTGGAAATAAGAACACCTTTTTCAGATTTGCAGAAAGATACCCTACAGGCTAATGGTGGCTCTGGGTTTCCCAAGTGCCTGCAATTCCTTCTGTCACCACCTTGGTTCATCACCCTTTGGCATGTGTCTTAGAGTTCCTCACCTCTCCTCACCCACTAAAATGTGACCCTGGGACCTTGTGACCCGCCGCTAAATCCCTGTTTCCCTCCTCATTACTACCCTAGCTTCACACTTCACACCATTTTGGTCTGAATTACTGCTGTCTCAGACTTCAGGCTGATTCTGTCCCTAGCTCAATGATTTACCTGAGCTGGGAATCAGGGTATCTGGGGAAAGCCCGGCTTCTGTGGAAGAAAGTGCCAGAAGCATTAAGTAGAAAATAATAATTCCAATTATATAATATATAATTATATAATTCTAATTATATAATAATTCTAGTAAATTAATAATGCAGAAAAGCATTAAATAGAAAATAATATAGGGAAGTATATTCCGAAAAGAGAGGGGTTCCCTAAGGACAGATGCAAAGGGACCAGTTGGAGAGAGGCCAAGGATGACGTGAGCCTGGCATGGAGGGCTAAGCTGGTGGGCACGTGAGAACAGGAAATCTTGTTCTGGAAAGGGCTTCAGGAGCAGAGCAAGTGCTGTCTGCTGCTCTCCCCAGGACACACAGTGCACCGGGCATCAGGGGCTTGCTGGGAGCTGCGATCTGTGTCGAGGGGTAGTGGTGGGCTGATATCTAGAAATGTCCTTTCTAGACAACCCAGACCAAGAAGGAAGCCTGAAGCCCTTCTTGGCTCACAGTAGCTGCCGCATACGTATTTGATGCATAAACACAGGCTCCGCATTGACGTTCCCTGGTTGCTCTTTCTCTCAGAAGGCAGCTCAAGCAGCTCTCCAGTGCCCCAGGCAAGCCATGGGAGGTCCCTCGGGGTCGGTTCAAAGGGCAGAGCTGACCATACGTAGGAGCTTCTCACCCACATATCTATTATCTTTACTCCATGATCCTCTCTTTCCCCTGACCGCCTGTGGAATGGGTTGTTGTCCTGGAAGAATCCTATACATGCCAGTCCCCAAACTGCTCTGTAATGAGATTGGACCATAAACGCCTTGAAGACAGGACCCTGCTCTATCATGTCCATTTTCATATTCCCACGAAAGTGCACAAGAGATGTTCATTAACTTTGTTAAAGGAACACATGGCTGACTCTGAGGCAGCATTAACCTGCAGCCATATGCTAATTGGGTATGATGACGTTTAAGGAGAAGTCAGATCTACACCAAATAGATAAATTACAGAGCAGGCTCAGCTGGGTCCATGTCGAGGGTCTGCTTCCTGGTGTAGGTGTGGAAAAGGGAAAAAATCCCTACACAGCCCCAAGAAAGGCCGTCTTCACGAAATGTCCTTGACCGGGTCCCTCGACATAATGTTTGAACCTGCACATGAAGCTTCATCCCATCTGACGGATAACAGAGAGACAGTTCAAACACAAAAGCAACCTGTGACCCTGGGTCACAGTGCCCGGAAGATGGGAAGAAGGGAGGAGTGGGGAGGAAAAGCTAAACCTGTTTCCATGGCAGCCCGGAGAAGCATTCCTCTCCCTGCTCTCGGTCTGGACTTCCCAAACCTTCCCGGTCTGGGTTGTCTAGAAAGGACATTGGTAGTGCCCAAGGAGGAGTTGCACCAGGGTTCAAATTGCCCCAAAGTCCGGGAAACTAATGGAAAATGCAAACGCAGTATCAATTCCAGGCAAAACCAAAGGTCTAAATCTGGAGCCCAGATTTGGGGTAAATAACTTCAAAACTCACAGAGAGAGGACTCACCCTTTATAGCAAACCTAGAAAGCTGTCCAGACCGTTCAGGGCGCTGAGACCAAGAGCACTTGTCCAGACTATCCGTCCCATCTTTGCTCAGCCTGCCCTCTGCTGGAGAGACTCATGAACAGCGGCTAGTCTGGTGGGATGGAGCCGAAGGAGGTTCCAGAATTCTACTCATATCCTACTCATCCTTCAGGGTCCAACTTAAATGTCATTTCCTCTGGGAAGCCTCCCCTGGTTCTTGCAGCTGGAAGCAAATTCTTTCCTGTGAGCTCTCGCCAGACCTTAATTTATACTTCTCTACCTGTCTACCTTGCAGAGACAGGTGTTTGTAAGGTGCTGTCTTATGTCATGTCATGGGTTTATATGTTATCTCCTTGATTAATTTGTGAGCTCCCAGGGGAAATGATTATTTTTTTTTGAAGTTTACTCCCAAAGGATTTTGTACTTGCCCAGAAATGTCTCTGACAACTAAGCGCTGAATTTACACCATTAAAGACTCTTGAGAGACGCCTGAGTGGCTCAGTCAGTTAAGCAGCTGCCTTCAGCTCAAGTGATGATCCCAGAGTCCTGGGAGCAAGTCCCAGAATGGGCTCCCTGCTCAGCGGGGAGCCTGCTTCTCCCTCTTCCTGCTGCGCCCCTGCTTGTGCTCTCTCCCTCTGCCCCGACAAATAAATAAAGTCTTAAAAAAAAAAAAGACAGGTCAATTGGAGAAAGACAACTATCACATGATCTCCCTGATATGAGGAAGTGGAGATGCAACGGGGGTGGGAGTTAAGGTGGTAGGAAAAGTAAAAATGAAACAAGATGGGACTGGGAGGGAGACAAACCAAAAGAGACTCTTAATGTCATAAAACAAACTGAGGGGGGTAAGGGGGAGGGGGGTTGGAAGAGGGTGGTGGGGTTACATTATATGTTTAAATAAAAAAAAATAAAAGGTTAAATACCAAAAAAAAAAAAAAGACAGTCACTTGAATTCAAATGCATCTCCAAAAAGACCCAGTTAAAACATATCTATAAAAAAATGTAAACATGTTGCTTGCTCTGTGCGTCATTAACCACTTATGACATTAGCACACTAACAGAGCCCAGAGCTCAGAGCCAGGGTGTTATGGGAGATATTTTCTGATGGCAGAGAGGGGAGGAAAGGAAGAGGGTAATGAATAAAGGAGGAGAGCGTTGAGCATGGGGCACCACTGAAGACAGTTGCCTGAGTAAGGCCAGGGAGAGGTTGGGGCGTTAGAGGGAAACAGAAAGTGCTCCTAGGAACTCACCCTGAGTGAGACAGGAGTGGGACACATATCAATGGGGCCATTGTGTCATTGTAACATGAAATTATTGGCTCAAAATGCCAAAAGAAAACAGTAAAACAAAATTAATACTTAATCACATGTCAGTAAAACATAACATTATGTCAATATCATTAATTGCTAAATTTAGCCTTTTAAGTATTCATTCTATATGAAAAGGACTTGTGGGTTAGATTTTTCTTACTTCCTGGGTAAGATTCCTGTGTAGAGACAGTGACTCCTTAGAACTCATAACCAATTGCAAATTAAATATTACTCATAACCAAAGGATTTCTAAAGCAAAATCATAAAAAAACTTTCAAATTTCCAGGGCAAAATTGTATTTATTGTAGGATATGAGCACATTTTAATATATTTGACATAATAAAAGTAGGAGTCCCTGGGGCTTACAAAGTTTTTAAATGGCCCAATCAAAGATCAATTTCATTTACCCCCTTCAGTTTCCCTCCCGATGACATCACAGGCTACACCTGCTGCCGTCAAGCTGCTGGCTTCTCTAAAGGCAAATTTACCTTCTCGTCCACCTGTATGGGCCCATCCCTTACAACTAACTGAGCGATTAAATGCTTGGAATAGATGACTGAGAAGTTTCCCTGTTTCCAAGTGTTATCAATTTCCTACCTGCATTTACAAACAAAAACTGGATACATGTTTTCTACCTTCCCTGTTTACATAGCTAATAATTTCTTACACCACCATGTTCCTTGTCCTTTCTACTTACCAGTTGAATATCCTCCTTTTAAAAAAAGATTTATTTATTTATTTTAGAGAGTGGGGAGGAGCAGAGAGAGAGAGAGAGAGAGAGAATCTCAAGCAGACTCCTTGCTGAGCGAGGAGCCCGATGGGGGCGGGGGCGGGGGCCTCTATCTCATGACCCTGAGACGACAACCTGAGCTGAAATCAAGAGTCAGATGTCCAGCTGAGTGAGCCACTCAGGTGCCCCTGAATCTCCTTCTCAAAACCCATAATTGGGAGGAAAGTACTAGCAGCCCTCCCCCCAAAATGGTCCAAAGTGGGGAGAAACATGTACAGCCCTTCAGGAGGCAGAAGCAATTTGCATCTAGTCAGAAAACACTGAGCTACAGAATGTAGTTAAAAAGAACCCAAGTCAGGGCGCCTGGCTGGCTCAGTTGCTTGAGCAACTAACTTCGGCTCAGGTCATGATCCTAGAGTCCTGGGATCGACTCCTACATCAGGATCCCCACTTGGTGGGGAGTCTGCTTCTCCCTCTGGCCTTCCCCCTCTCATGCTCTCTCTCTCAAACAAATAAATAAAATCTTAAAAAAAAAAAAGCTCAAGTCATTTTATGCCAAAACAACATAGACTATAGGACACAGAGGATGCCAAAGTCATGGGATATGGCGGGAGTGAGCCCCAGAGAGGCCTGATGGTCAAGAATGAGCTTTTTTTTTTTTTTTTTTTTTTTTTTTAAAGATTTTATTTATTTATTTGTTAGAGAGAGAGCGAGCACAGGCAGACAGAGGCAGGCAGAGGCAGAGGGAGAAGCAGGCTCCCTGCCGAGCAAGGAGCCCGATGCGGGACTCGATCCCAGGACGCTGGGATCATGACCTGAGCCGAAGGCAGCCGCTTAACCAACTGAGCCACCCAGGCGTCCCAAGAATGAGCTTTTTTTAATTTGCAAGAGAGACAGTGATGAACATCTTTCTCCTTCATCTCCTCGTCTTCCTCCTCCTCCTTTCTTTCCTGTCTTACTCTTGCTAGAGATGGAAAAGATTGCCAAGAAGTCTGGAGGGATAGCCACATGGAGCAAGGAGAGGCCAGGGATTCATTCAGTAAAAGCAGAGTGGGCAGTGGGGTGTTGGAGGGCCTGGTCACAGCGGGGCTACAGGGAGCTCTTGACTCTGATGCACCAGATCAGAGAGGCAGGGCTTGAGTCCATAGTTAAGGGAGGAAAGAAGAAAATCCAAGGCTTCGTAGTGTTTTCTTTGTTTGCATCTAAAAAGCTAGGTGGGCCCTTAGGTGGCTCAGGGGGTTAAGCGTCTGCCTTTGGCTCAGGTCATGATCCCAGGGTCCTGGGATAGAGTCCTGCATCGAGCTCTCCGCTAGGCAGAGAGTCCACTTCTCACTTTCCCCCTGTTCTTTCTTTCTCTCTCTCCGAAATAAATAAAATCTTTAAAAAAATAAAAATAAAAACCTAGAGAAAGCAACAAAGTGATTTTTATTCAGGGGCTGCTGTGTATCAGGCAGGAGGACACAGCAGTGAGCAAAATAAATCGAGTCCCTGTTTCATGGCGCTGAGTTTCTAGTCTGGGAGAAAGACCACATGCAAATGCATGGCAAATAGATGCGACGTGATCCTGGGTTATGATCCTGCTACAGAGACACAGAAAGCAGGGAACAGGACAGAAACTGACAGGATTATGGGGAGAGATGACTTTAGATAGTGTAGCCAGAGAAGGGACTGTTCCAGTATCTGCTTAAGGAGCGTCCCAGGGAAGAGTGACAGCACGTGACCAAGTGCTGGGCTTGGAGGGAAACAAGGTTGGGGAGCTGGTCATGTCAGCAGAGTCCCGGGCTCAGTAGTGTGGGGATATTGACATGTAAAACACCGAAGTGCAGTACAACAGGAAGGAAAACATCAGAGGGCACTGTGCAACCTCCAGTAAGTATTGTCATGGTAAACATTTGTCCCAGATACATACGTGTATATCCATCAAGTCATAACATACACAGTATTTCTTACACTAGGTTTCCTAGTCAGAAAGTTTGAAAGCCACTGATGTGAAGTTACTTAATCTGGACCTGGATCGTCTTTACACACACACACACACACACACACACACACACACATCTATATAATATACATATATGGTTGACCCTTCAACAACACAGGGTTTAGGGGTGCCAACCCCTATCCAGGTATAACAAAATACTTAAAAGTTAACTGCTACTGGCCTATGGTTGACTAAAAGCCTCCCTGATAATACAGTTGATTAACATGTATGTATATGTCCTATATATTATATACTGTATTCTCACCATAAAGCCAGAGAAAACCAAATCTCATTGAGAAAATCATAAGGAAGAGAAAATACATTTCCAGTATATACTGTATGTATCCAAAAAAATTCACTTATAAGCAGAGCCACACAGTTCAAATCCATGTTCAGGGGTCAGCTGTACACATACACAGTGATCAACTATTTATTTGACAATTTATAGAAAAGTTGTAAAGATAAAATACAGACGGTTCCCATACGCCTCTCGCCCAGTTTCCGACAATGTTAGCATCTTGCATTACCCACAGCAGATTTGTGAAAACTAAGAAACCAACAGTGGTACATCACTATCCGTCATTTTTGCAGTTTTCTGGGTCCAGGATGCCCCCAGGATGCTGTGTTGCATGTTGATGTCCTGTTGCCTTAGCATCTCTGGTCTGGGATAGTTTCAGGCTCTCCTCACTTTTCATGACCTTGACAGTTTTAAGGAGTATTGGTATATGGTGTTTTGTAGACTGTCCCTCCATCTACAAACCTTCCAGAGACTTGGAGGGTTCATCTGGTGTTTTTCTCCTGATCAGAGTGTTGTCATAAGTCTTAGGAAGAATCCCACAGAGGGCAAGTGCCCTCTTCATCACATCCTGTTGGGGGTATGGGATGTTGATGGGATGGTAACCTTGATTATTTGGTTTAAGTTGTGTTTGCCAAGTTCCTCCACTCTAAAGTGACTGTTTTTCCCTTTACATATGGTATTTGTTGGATGTGAGTCACTAAGTTCAGCCCACACTCGGGGTTGGGGGGGAGTGGGGGGTGGAAAATCAGCTTTACCTCCTAAGGGTGGAGTGTCTACTGATATTATTCAGAATTTTTCTATAATTTTCCTTTGTCCTCCATCTACTTACTGAATCATTAATTTATACCAATATGGACTTAAGCGTATTCTATATTTTGGATTGTAATCCAAACCCACACCCATCTGTTTTGTTGCCCAGAGTGTTCCAGCTTTGGCCACTGGGAGATTTTTCAAGTTGGTTCCCGTGTCTTTTTGATACCCTTCTGTTTTCTGAGCACCTCCTTGCTTTCTGGCACTCCCAGCAGCCGATCTTTATATTTTTAAAGTTCTGCTCTGCCGTGTACCACTTTGTTGTTGTTTTTCGCCAGGAAAAATTTGCACATTTATGCTTTGATGTTAGACATAAGCAGGAAGGGGGGGGAGTGTGGAGGAGCAGACTCTTGCTGTCCCCCAAAATCCATCCTCCCTTCCTCCAAAATGACAGAGGTCACCCAGGTAAACCGACGTCCTCTGGCATTTTGCAGCCAGAGGCAGCTGTGACAAGGTTCTGGCCAATGATTTGTAAGAGACGGGATGGAAGCTACTCCCAAATTCTTGCCCTTAAAAAGATGGAACAGGAAGGAGCTCCCTGGGGCCCCTCTTCCTTCTGGCCCACCCGACAGATGGAGGGGCCCACAGCCACCGTTTGCTGTTAGCAGCAGCAGCAAGAGCCCAGACCCAAGTCAGGGCCTGGCTCCCCTGCAGCTGCCAGGAGGGCTTCCCCCCACCCTTGTTCTCTATCTCCAGGAGTCTTTCTGACACCACAGCAGCACAGCAAAGCAGACCACGCCAGAGCAGGCGTCCCCTGACATGGCGCACGGCGGCCCAGTGGCCTGCTCAATCCAAGTCCGGGGCAACTGTGGCCAGAGATGGGAGGCCCGAGCAGGAGCAGCTGTGAGCCTCCACCTACCTCCACGCGCTCTCAGAAGGCGGCTGGGCAGAGCTGGTAGCTTCAGAGCTCTGCCGGCAGCCCGCTGAAGGTCTGAGGCCCAGCTCGTCACTGTCACCGGGGAGTAAGTTGCCTTGCTTAGCTGAGAAAAGGGATATGGTTCCAATTTCACCTTTTCCCCTTTTCTCTCTTCCTCTCCCCTACTCCCTTTAAGTTATGACAAATGCTCAATGATCAGAGACCACGAAATGTTTGAGAAATTAAAAAAACGAAGTGATATTCCGAACCCCTGGGTAAGGATCAAGGAAAACGAACACTTACTGAGTCCCTACTATGTCCTCAACAGTGTGTCATGCAGATTTCTTGGTGGTCAGAAAAGTTAAAGTAACTTTCCTAAGGTTGCACAGCAGGAATCCGACAGAACTAGGACAGGAGTCAAAGCTGCCTGTACACAGCTCTTTCTCTTATCTTGTTATCTCTTGGTGGGGGGTACTCAGGGCCTGATGTACATTTTGTGTTTTGCTACTTGACCCTGTTCTTTTGGGGGTGTGATCTGTTGGAACTCCGAAGAGGAGGCTTAACATCCCGACGTCTCGGCTCCCTTTCCTTCTCTCCCACTCTGACACTGGACCTTCACTGCTGTTATGTGTCCCCTGCTGCCGTTCTGGAGTCCGTCTGGGCTTCCCCCGTATCAGCACCTGTGAGATGTGTCTGGAACTGAGGGGAGAGCTGTGGACAGAGCCCCCAAACAGAGGCCACAGGGTCACAGCCTGGTAAGGTAGGCCTGATTCAGGAGTTTGAGAAAAACATGGAAGATGCCGATGGGTGGTTTGGTTTTGTGTTGTTGGCCTGAGGGTGGCTGCTGACATCACCTGAGTAGCCTGGTACGTAAGTGGATGTGCTCTGAAACCAGATGGCCTGGGGTCATCTCCAAGCCTCGCTACTACTCCCGGTATCTGTTTCTCTGTAACGGACTCTCTTGAAGTGTTGTGGCAACCATTTTTTTTTTTAATTTTTAAAAGATTTTATTTATCTATTTGACAGACAGAGATCACAAGTAGGCAGAGAGGCAGGGAGAGAGAGAGAGGAGGAGGAAGCAGGCTCCCTGCTGAGCAGAGAGCCCGATGTGGGACTCGATCCCAGGACCCTGAGGTCATGACCTGAGCCGAAGGCAGAGGCTTAACCCACTGAGCCACCCAGGCGCCCCTGTGGCAACCATTTTATTATATGGCAAGCTTTCCTAAAATTGGGATTCATACTTGGCTGGATGATTCTTATGTTCACGTGGCATCCCCTGAGGTGACTCGGTGGTATTCAGCTGGCAAATGCTTGGGTCTGAAGGGTCCAAGATGGCTTCATGCAGACACCCGGTGCATTGAGAAGTCAGCTGGAAGGCTCAGCCCAGCTGGGCCCTTCCCTCTTTCCATGTGATCGCAGGGCCCTCCCCATGTGGTCTTTCCAGCAGGGTGTCAGATTTCTCTAATGGCAGCCAGTGCTCTGAGAGACCAAGATGTCAAGTCCGTGTCTGCGGGTGCCTGGGTGGCTCGGTTAGTTGAGCGCCCGACTCTAGATGTTGGCTCAAGTCATGAACACAGGGTCATGAGATGGAGCCTCACGTCAGGCTCGGAGCTCAGCTCGGAGTCTGCCCTCTCTCCCTCTTTCTGCCCTTCCCCTCACATGCTCCTTTTATTTATTTATTTATTTTTAAAGATTTTATTTATTTATTTGTTAGAGAGGGAGAGAGAGAGAGAGCCCAGTAGAGGGAGCAGCAGGCAGAAGGAGAAGCAAGCTCCCTGCTGAGCAGGGAGCCCAATGTGGGGCTCGATCCCAGGATCCCAGGATCATGACCTGAGCCAAAGGCAGACCCTTAACGGACTGAGCCACCCAGACATCCCTCGCATACTCATGCTCTCTTTAAATAAATGAATACATAAATGCATTAACAAAATCTTTTTAAAAAGGTCTGGGTCTGGAACTCAGACACCACCCTTTTGGCTTCTCCTTGATTGTAAGTCAAGGCAACCAGAGGCCAGTTTTAAGAAGAGAGAAAAGATTACATTAATTGTAATCTGTAAATGTATATCGCTTTGGGTAGCATAGACATTTTAATAATGTTTGTTCTTCCAATCCACGAGCATGGAATATCTTTCCATTTCTTTGTGTCAACTTCAATTTCTTTCATCAGTGTTTTATAATTTTCAGAATACAGGGCTTTCACCTCTTTGGTTAAGTTTACTCCTAGGTATCTTATTGTTTCTAGTGCAATTATAAATAGGATGGGTACCTTAATTTCTCTTTCTGCTGCCAAAGCAAAAAGAGAGAGAGAGGCAAACCAAGAAACAGATTCTAACTATAAAGAATGGATGTGGGTGGGGGGATGGGTGAAATAGGTGATGGGGATGAGGGAATGCACTTGCCTGGGGTTCCCTTCTGCCATTTGGCAACTGTGACCTTGAGCTGGGTTACCTGACTTCTCTTCACCTGCATTTTCTCCTCTGTGCCTACCACATGGGACTGTGTTATTAAGATTAAGTGAGATAATACACAGAAGCCTTGGCCCAGAGAAAACTCCTACGTGTTGTTTGGGCAGTGGGAGTGGGTCCCTGAATCAGAGGACGCATACCTTCCTCTCCCTGGGCTTCAGTGGCAGTATGAATCTCTAGGTTAAGAAATTGGACATTCTAGGGACACCTGGGTGGCTCAGTTGGTTAAGCAGCTGCCTTCGGCTCAGGTCGTCATGATCCCAGCGTCCTGGGATCGAGTCCCACATCGGGCTCCTTGCTCAGCAGGGAGCCTGCTTCTCCCTCTGCCTCTGCCTACCACTCTGCCTGTGCTCCTTCGCTCTCTCTCCCTCTCTCTCTGACAAATAAATTAAAAAAAAAAAAAGAAATTGGACATTCTACATTCTTTTTTTTTTAATAAGATTTTATTTATTTATTTCACAGAGCAAAACACAGTGAGAGAAGGAACACAAGCAGGGAGAGTGAGAGAGGGAGAAGCAGGCTTCCCACCAAGCCCAATGCAGGGCTCGATTCAAGGACCCTGGGATCATGACCTGAGCCAAGGCAGACATTAACAACTGAGCCATCCAGGTGCCCCTGCTCCTTTTTTTTTTTAATTTTTGAACTTGGGTATTCTTAAGGAAAGCAAAGACAAAGTAGAAGGGCTGTGTGACGCTGTTCGCTGTCAGGGGTTCTCCTGGTGGAAACTGTGAGCCAGGTACCAGGTGAAGCAGGATAGAGGGCTACTTTGCCAAGGTGATGATGATCCCACAATAGAACGGAACAGAAGAATCAGTTTGTGTGTTATCTCTGGGCCTCAAGAAACATACCCATCCCGGACAGGGGAAGACAAATCTTTTGTACCCCCTGAAAAAGATTAGAAAGAAATCTCAGAACACAACTGGAGTGAAAGAGCAAAAGTGTCAGGGGCTTCCAAGAAGGACAGGTACCGAGTCGTGCTATCTAGCTAACATTTGGGGGTTTTGCTGACCCCAGGGAGTGGCTGGAGACAGGGACACTCTGGAAATGGTCCAATGGACTGACAGTTGGTAATCTCCACATCACAGAAGCCCGAGATAACAACACAACGAGAAGGTATCATCAAATCTCGGAGTTGAGAGGCATCCCAGAGGCCCTGCCAGATGCATGAATAGCTTCCATGTTCTAGAACAGTGGTCATCAATGCCTGCATACCCCAGAGAAAAGCGGCTTCTTACGTCTCATGGTGGTTAGTTACATTCATGTCCATCTCTTAATTTAAGGAAAATCTGCTTTCCTGGAATGCCTACCCATGGGTTCTAGTTCTGGTCTCTGGTAACATACAACCCAGTCTAATAACACATACTAGTCTTTTAGACATTTTAAATCAATTCCCCACCCCCCCTTCTCTTCTCTAGCACCAACAGCCCTAGCTCCTTCTGTTGTGTTTAGTGATATGCCCTGAACTCTTTCTACCATCCTCCTGTTTCTTCTCTTGGCCTTCTCATTTCAAGAAATGACATAAAGGGGCACCTGGGTAGCTCAGTTGGCTAAGCATCTACCTTCAGCTTGGGTCATAATTCCAGGGACCTGGGATCAAGTCCCAGGGTGGGCTCTTTGCTCAGCAGGGAGTCTCCTCCCTCTCCCTCTGCCTGCTGCTCCCCCTGCTTGTGTTCTCTCTCTGTGTCAAATAAATAAATAAAATCTTAAAGAAAAAAGAAATAAAATAAAATAACCCAGGTGCCCCACAGCCAAAAAAAACCCCACCCAAACCAACTTTTAATCCATATGTGTTCTCATCCATTCTTTATCTCTATACTGACATTTTCTTTTTTTTTTTTTTTTAAGATTTTATTTATTTATTTGAACAAGAGAGAGAGAATGCAGGGAGGAGAGGAAGAAGGAGAAAGAGAGTCCCAAGCGGACTCCATGCTGAGTGTAGCCCCATGACCCTGAGATCATAACCTGAGCCCAAACCAAGAGTCAGACCCCAGGCACCCCAATGCTGACACTTTCTTTTATAGTGTTTGGGGATGCTACTTTGTTCCCATCTTGTGGTGGATTGAAAATGGCCACAGACTCTTTGCTGCTCTTCCCGCCAAGAAATGGAGGCTTTTCTTCCACCCTTTGAATCTAGGCTGGCTTTTTTATTTGTTTTGGCCAATAGAACATGGCAGAGGGGAAGTTGTGTGACTTCTAAGCCAGGCTCCTGAGACTTAGCCTCTCTCACTTTGGTCCTCTTGGGATTCTGCCCTGAGGCCATCATGCTGAGAGGATGCCCAGGGCAGGAGAGCTAGGGGAGAGACCGGCGCAGCTATCTAACACTCCAGCTGGCTCTACCAAGCCCCCAGCCACCCTGTGCCTTCCAGCCAGAATCCAGTTGGGTGAGCAGTGCCAGGAAAGACCAACATAAGAACTGCCCTTGTAACCCATAGAATGACTGAGAAATAATAAACTGTTGGTGTTTGAAGCTACTGAGTTTGGTGTGGCTTATTGTATGGTGGGCAACCCATACACTGACCACAGAAGTCGCTTTATTGAGTGCTTTTGCTCTACAGTTACCTAGAGGTTTTCTTCCCTTGCAATAGTAAAATAGTTTCCTAGTGACCTTTGCTCCAGGTGTCCCCAGCTTAGGGACACCAGCCTAGGGAAGAGAGTATACCCAGCTGTCTTGTTGGGCCACCAGCCACACGACTGCTAAGAATGCATGCCCAGCATGGGAATGAGCTCCCCAAGTTAGGAAATTAAACCCCTGTCTGAGAGGACAATTGTCACAGGGAAACAGGACATCTGACATTGACATCAAAGAAGGGCATCTTCCCCAGTGGCTGGTATCTCCCCACCTGACTTTGGGAGGAATTTGGCAAGCCAAGGGGAAACACAATGGTGGATAGAAGAGGCCAAGTTGTGGCCTTTCTGGGGAGTCAAGAGAGGAACAAAATAACCTCCGTTTCCAAAAAGTTGTTTTGTTTTTTAAATATCTTTTTGGGTCTTTGGATTTCCAGAGAGTGAGACATTAACAGAGAATTGGAAATCAACTCACTTCAACAATCAATTCTGAGCCCCTATCAAGTGACACACCGTGTGCCCAGGAATGAAGCAGAAAACAGCACAAGCCCTCAAGGGAGTCAGTTCTGAGCTGTTCAGATCCAGAAGCCTTAGATGCAAGTGGCAATGAACCTAAGTATTTCTAGATATTTGCAGCAGTTGTGAGGTGACCTGACAAAGCTGTGATTTCTATCAGACTCGTTGCCTACATTTATAGTTGAAGATACTGCTGATTTTCAGGTACTAATCAGAAAAAGTATTTTTTTCCCCATTCAAGTCCCCAGGCCCCAGACTGAAACCCCGTGTCCAGCCCAACAACTAAAGGGAACAACTAAAGAGAAAGCAAGACAGTTGTTCCCAAATTGTCCCAACCCAGGTTCTCCTGGCTTTGCCACACTTGAAGCGGAAATGGTCAACCTCGCTAGGGGAGCCCAAGCCTTAGAAGTCCCCACTCCCTCTCCCCCACCCAAGCACCGCTCTCCCTCAGAGCCGCCTGCCCCCACGTTCACTCAAGGAGCCCACACCGATCTCTGTGCTCACCAGCCCCTTGCTGGCCCTTAAATTCTGCTCCTGTGCCACCTGGATTTGCAGTGGTCTTGGCTTGCCATGGTATCTTATTTTTATCTTATTTTTTGAGGTCTGAAAGACATTTTATTTGAAAAAATTTCAAACTTTCATTCAAGTTGCAACAATGGTACAAGGAACTCAGAATACTTAATTCATGTTCACCAACTTTTAACAGTTTGTGTATTTGTCTACAGAGTATCTATGTATATAGCTACATCTATCTATCTATATATATAGTATAGGCATATATGTACATATGTACACATAATATTTTTCTAAAAAATTTGAGAGGTGTTGCATACATCATGTTTCTTTTTTTTTTTTTAGATTTTTTTTTTTTTATTTTTTTTAGGGGGGGGGGGAGAGAGAGAGAGAGAGACAAGTAGGCAGAGAGGCAGGCAGAGAGAGAGAGGGAGAAGCAGGCTCCCCGCCGAGCAGAGAGCCTGATGCGGGGCTCGATCCCAGGACCCTGAGACCATGACCTGAGCCGAAGGCAGAGGCTTAACCCGCTGAGCCACCCAGGCGCCCCTATATCATGTTTCTTTACTCCTAAATACTTTACTGTGTATTTCCTAAATATGGATATGCTCTTCTGTTTCCACACTATGGTGATCAAATTGAAGAAATTTTTAAAAAGATTTATTTATTTATATAATAAATAAAGTTATTTATATATTTATTTACATATAAATAAATGTATTTATTTATATAATGAATGCATTATAATAAATAATATACGTTATTTATATAATCAATTTGTATATGACTTATATAAATTTATATAATAAATGCACGAGGACGTGCGCTCCAGCATGGCGGGGGGAGAGGAGGGGAGAGAGGGAGAGGGAAAGCAGACTCCACACTCACCACACTCAGCACCGAGCCCAACTCAGGGCTTGCTCTCAAGGCCCCAAGATCACGACCTGAGCTAAAATGAAGAGTTGGACACTTAACCGACTGTACCACCCAGGTGTCCCCAAATTAAATAAATTTAACATTGATATATTACTTTGATCTAATCCATAATAACATTCCGATTTCTGCAATTGACTCAGTAATGTTCTTCTTAGCAATTTTTTTCCAGTAATGTTCTTCTTAGCAATTTTTTTCCTATGCAGGATGGATCTGGGAATCAGTATTCCACTTGGTTGTCATGCCTTTTTGGTCACCTTGGTTTTGGAACAGTCCCTCAGTCTGTCTTCATCTTTCTAGTCGTTAATACTTTTGAAGAATACAGACCAGATATTTTATAGAATGTCCTTCACTGTGGGTTTCGACAATACTTCCTTGTGACTGGATTTACGTTGTGCGTATTTGGCTAGAATAATACATAAGTTAGCTACTCTTGTTAGGGAAATCATATCCGAAAGTTTGTGAATTCATCTGCCCCTTATTGGTGATGTGAATTGTGATCACTTACTGTGTTGTCCTGTTTCGCCAGCGTGTTTTGACTATTTTATCTCTTGTAATTAATAACTAATGGGTAGGTAGAAATTTTGAGACTATGTAAATAATTAGTCATTCATCAAACCCATTCCCATTGAAATTACATGCACTGATGAATCTTGCCTGAATTGATTCTTATTATGATTGTTGCAAGAGGGTTACTTTTAAAACTTTGTTCCTTCCATATTTATTAGTCAGTATTTTTATTTTTTTAAAGATTTATTTATTTATTTATTTGACAGACAGCGATCACAAGTAGGTAGAGAGGCAGACAGAGAGAGAGGAGGAAGCAGGCTCCCTGCGAGCAGAGAGCCCGATGTGGGGCTCGATCCCAGGACCCCGAGATCATGACCTGGGCCGAAGGCAGCAGCTTAATCCACTGAGCCACCCAGGCGCCCCTAGTCAGTATTTTAAAAACTTTTTATTTTAATTCCAGTTAGTGAACATACAGTGTTATATGAGGTGTACAATACAGTGATTCATCACTTACACACATCACCCAGTGCTCATGCAACTGCTCTCCTTAATCCCCACCACCTGTTTCACGCATTCCCGCCCCTCCTCCACTCTGGTAACCAGCAGTTTGTTCTCTATAGTTCAGAGTCTCCATGGGGCGCCTGAGGGCTCCGTGGGTTGAGCATCCGACTCTTGGTTTTGGATCAGGTCTTGGATTCAGATCAGGTCATGATTTCATGATCTCGGGATCATGGGATCAAGCCCTGGGTCGGGCCCTGTGCTGAGCCAGGAGCCTGCTTAATATCTTCTCTCTCCCTCTCCCTCTGTACCTCACCCCCAACCTGTGCATGTTCTCTCTCTTTAAAAAAAAAAAAAAAGGAGTCTCCATATTTATAAGTCAGTATTTATTTATCTGCTTACCTGTTTTTTTTTTATCACTATGGACTCGTGGATTTTTATTTTATTCAAGGGACTATAATACACATCTCTCAAGTATTTTGATGTTTAAAATTTTGATATCCCGGATTTTGCCAGTGGAAGCCTCATAAAGCTGATTCTTGTGTCTTTTTCATATACCCTCCATAATATTTTATCTTATTGTTTTTAAAAGATTTTATGTCAGATTTTTTATGTCAGAAAGATTTTTTGACAGAGAGACCACGAAAGAGGGAACACAAGCAGGGGGAGTGGGAGAGGGAGATGAAAAGGGTCCAGAGGGCCATGCTTCCTAAGAGGCAGAGTAGGCTGCAGGGGAAGTTTGTAAAAGTGGTAGAATTTCAGCTGAGCCTTGAAGGATGGGGGTGTGGGGAGGGTAGGAAGTGCCAGTTGCTCCCCAACATCGGTTCTTCCCTTCTTCTTTGCCAGGGCTCATGGTCTTCCAGACATAGGATAACTTTTTATTCTCCCTTGCAGTTTCACACCGTCATATGACAAAGCTCTGGTGTGTGGGCTATTATGAGAAGTAGTGTTCTGAGCATTTCCTAGGTTGTGCCCTTAAAGAGAGGGGACAGACTTTCCTGTTCCCTTCCTCCATCCTGCTGCTCACAAAGTAGATGATGTAGTGCACCATCTTGGAACATGAGGTCCAGGAGGCTCCGTACAAATGGCCAAGCAATAAGATAGAAGGAACTGGGTTGGGTCCTGGGTGTCCTTCTAGGGGCCACCATTCCAGTCCTAGACTGCAATCCAACTGTGACAAGAACAAGGAGTAAACCTCTTCCCCTGATAGAGCAGCCGTGGAGATGGAAATGCCAACCAGGGTCTCCGTTGGAACATCTGATGTCTGCTGGTGCTGGGAAATACCCTGGAAGGGAATCCAATTCAATGAATGTAAGGAAAAGTGTCAGGCCAGGGAAGTGTTTCAATTGTTTACACATGGAGGAAGAAGAGGAGAGGGCAACCAAAATAATCCCCCGAAGTCTGTTAAATGTAGGGTTACCTGGTATTTTTGAAAAACATCAACTCTCCTGGTGTTTCCATGCAGTTTACTCAATATAAGAATCAAGCAAAACGTGTTTGTTGCATTAATGATGAGAAGGCCTTTAAAAAATGAAGTGTTTTCTATACTATTTTCTGCATATTTTCCTAAATTACCTTGTAGAAGCTTTAGCATTCTTTTATTCACATTCAGATTTGAAATTCACCTAGAATTGGGTTTTCTGTATGGTACAAAGTAAGGACAAAGTTTCAGTTATTTTAAAAACCATCCTTTTGCTTTTGTTCTACAACTCTGTCACAAATCAAAGGCATCTGGAAGTTCCTACTGAAACTGAACCACAAACACCCTCTGATCCACTACATCCCTTCTAGATATACACTGAACAGAAATGCATTCCTGTGTACATGAAAGGACACATTGGAACATGTTTATAACAGCACTAGTCCAAATAGCTCAGGAGACACCATTGTATTAAAATCATCATGAACAGACACTTCTCCAAAGAAGACATACAGATGGCTCACAGACACATGAAAAGATGTTCATCATCATTAGCCATCAGGGAAATTCAAATCAAAACCACATTGAGATACCACTTTACATCAGCTAGAATGGCAAAAATTAACAAGACAAGAAAAAAAACAAGTGTTGGAGAGGATGTGGAGAAAGGGGAACCCTCTTACACTGTTGATGGGAATGTAAGCTGGTACAGCCACTCTGGAAAACAGTGTGGAGCTTCCTCAAAAAATTAAACATAGAGCCAACCTATGACCCCACAATTGCACTACTGGGTATTTACTCCCAAAATACAAATGTAGTGAAAAGAAGGGCCATATACAACTCAATGTTCATAGCAGCAATGTCCATAATAGACGACGAATAGCAGACGAATGGATAAAGAAGATGTGGTTCATATACACAAGGGAATATTACTCAGCCATCAGGAAGTATGAATACCCAACTTTTGCAACAATGTGGATGGGACTGGAAGATTTTATGCTAAGTGAACTAAGTCAAGCAGAGAAAGTCAATTATCATATGGTTTCACTTACTTGTGGAGCATAAGGAATAACATGGAGGACATTAGAAGAAAGGGAAAAATTAAGGGGGATGAAAATCAGAGAAGGAGACAAACCATGAGAGACTATGGACTCCGACAGACAAACAGGGTTTTAGAGGGGAGGGGGGTGGGATAAAGGGTTGGCCCAGTGATGGGTATTAAGGAGGGCACGTATTGCATGGAGCACTGGGTGTTATATGCAAACAATGAATCATGGAACACTAGACCAAAAACTAATGATGTACTGTATGATGACTAACAGATCATAATTTAAAAAATAAATAAATAAAAAATAATCAAACTTACTGAAAGACTAGAACTTAATGATTTCAACCTCTAAAAAGAAAGGACCATTATATAAGTGGTAGAGATGCTAATTATCCCTATAATGACAATCATATTACAAAATAGGTATCTCATTCACACGTTGGACACCTTAAATTTGCCCAATGGTACATGTCCAATATATTTCCATTTCTTTTAGAGCTTCAAAAAAACCCAAAACATCACAGCCCTAAAATGAAAACAGCCCAAATGTCTATCAGCCGTAGGGTGAAGAAATCATGGTATATTCATGCAATAAAATAGCACTCAGCTGCTTAGACAAGTGAGCTAAACTATACACAATAACTGATAAATTTCACAAAGATGTTGTTGAGTGAAAGAAGCCAAAAGTAAAATAATACAAACTATCTCAATTCTATTTATACAAACTTTAAAAATGGGAAAAACTCATCTGTGCTGTCAGGTTATCTCTGGGGAAGGGGAGTGGATAGTAACTGGGGGAGGGGGCACCGAGCAGGATTTCCGAGTTGCTATTAATGCTCCATTTCTTCATCTGGGCAGTGTTCACTGATAATGCATTGACCTGTATGTTTGTAATGTTTGCAGTTTTTAAATATGGATCATACATCAATCTAATGTTATTTTATAAAAGAAGCTGGTCGTTATGTTCCATGGAAGTAAGGAAGTAAAGACCAGAAGTAAGACTGAAGGCAGGCCTGTGGAAGTGGCCTGCTTTGGTTTTAGAGTAGCTATTGCATTTCTGTAGCAAAACACCAAAACATACAAGATCCTTGATATACATGCAAAGTGTTGTATGATATTTGATATAAAATGATGGAGAGAAGAGGGGCATCTGGCTGCCTCAGTCAGTAGAGCATGCAACTCTTGATCTCAGGGTTGTGAGTTTGAGCCCTACATTGGGTGTAGAGATTAAAAATATTAAAAATAAAATATTTTTTAAAATGGTGGCTAAAGGGACGCCTGGGTGGCTCAGTTGGTTGGGTGGCTGCCTTTGGCTCAGGTCATGATCCCAGCGTCCTGGGATCGAGTCCCACATCGGGCTCCTTGCTCAGCAGGGAGCCTGCTTCTCCCTCTGCCTCTGCCTGCCTCTCTGTCTGCCTGTGCTCGTTCCTGCTCTCTCTCCGGCAAATAAATAAATAAAATCTTAAAAAAAAAAAAAAGGTGGCTAAAGGAGGACAATGAAGCTGGCAGTCAAATTTCAGCAAATCTCAAATACCACTGACTCTAAAATGTACCATTGTTTTAATGAACCGCTTAAGGGGAAAAGTGCTGCTAATAGGAAACCTTGCCTTAACAATGAACTTTGGTGACACATGAAATGGTCATCATAACAGTTTCTCGTTGCTTTGAGATTTCTTTCATTTACTCCAAGGGATCTGACACTTTTCTTTCCTTCGATTACCTTATTTGCGTATGCATATGTTTTAGCTACAGAATGGACCACAACTTCATCTAATTGTGGGTCTCTTCCTTTCTTAGGTCCCATAAGACTCTTGGTTGGACTTTACAAGAGAATTGAGAATTTTGGCCATTCCTCCAGAGTGAAATTTTTGCTTTATTACTACCAATCTGCCCCCATTGCTTTGTTTCTCTGACTTCCTGAGACTATAATAACCTTTTGTTTCAATGAGCAATCTTTGAAAAGATATTTTAAACATCAGTTAAACTCATCCACCATGGATTCCTGGGTGGCTCAGTTGGTTGAGCGACTGCCTTCAGCTCAGGTCATGATCCCAGAGTCCTGGGATCGAGTCCCACATCAGGCTCCCAGCTCCATGAGGAGTCTGCTTCTCCCTCTGACCTCCCCTCTCATGCTCTCTCACTCTGTCTCTCCCTCTCTCAAATAAATAAATAAAATCTAAAATAAAATCTTTAAAACTCACCCACCGTGATGCCAATGGGATAGCCATGGCCAAGTTCACACACGTGAAGGCAGTGACACAGCTGCTGCCTGGCCAACAGAGACTATGAGAGGCTTCTCAATTTCAGAGATGTTAAATGTGAGAAGATGTGCATCTTAGAATTCATGAATCAGTATGTTGAAGGGAAAGGCAAAGTCAGAAAATTACTATTTACAGAGATAGAGGAAGTCTTACATACTTGCATAATTTGGGCTGAAAATAAGCAGTGATGTATTTCAAGGATCTAGGAGAAAATCAGAGAAGAGGTCAAAAGAAAATAACAGAGTTTGCCTAAAATAAATATACTATGCTTGATGGGGGCTGGTCTTCATTAACTTGATGTGGAGAAGCATGGCTAGTCTCCCTCTCCCCTTTGGAGGCAAGGTAGTATGATAAATTAGAGCAATGGAGTGCTAGTAAATGTTTAGCAACTGAATCTGGAAAAAATTGTGCATATATATGTTTATCATAAATTTTGCTGATATAAAGGATGTGTAACCCATGGTTTGCAAATAATATTAAATATATAGCACTCTGGGGGCACCTGGGTGGCTCGGTCTGCCAAGCAGCTGCCTTCGGCTCAGGTCATGATCCCAGGGTCCTGGGATCCAGCCCCGCCTCAGGCTCCCTACTCAGCGGGAAGCCTGCTTCTCCCTCTCCTGCTCTCCCTGCTTCTGCTCCCTCTGTCTCTCTCTCTGTGTCAAATAAATAAATAAAATCTTAATATATATGTATATATATATACATATATATGTATTATATATATATAATCACCCTGTTATAATTACTGTATAGCCAAATAGCCCGTTGATTCCCACAGAATGCTTTTGTGGATTTTTCCCCAACTCTGTATCCATAGCCAGCCTTTGGTTGTAATTGACAAAGACATGTATCTTGGTCGGTGGTTTTGTTTACATTAATGAATAAGAGCAAAGTGAAACAGCAAAGACATATGCTGGAACTTCACTCACCTGTCCGTGACATAAGTGACTTCTTTGCTGAATCAAGTAACAATCTTCTGATGCTGAATCTTTCCTCGATGTGTTTGTGTTGTGAGAAATGTAACAGCTATAGACACAGCATGCTCTTTAAACAAGATTTTATTTATTTATTTGGGGGTGGGTAGGGGCAGAGGGAGAGAGAGAATCCCAAGCATACTGTACACTGAGCATGGAGGCTGATGGGGGCTCAATCCCACAACCCCGAGATCATGACCTGAGGTGAAATCAGAAGCCAGACGCCTAAATGACCGAGCCCCCCAGGTGCCCCTAGACACAGCACACTTTTAGGTTTTGTCTACATTATTAACCATTCCCACCACCTTCTTCAGTCTAGACTATCAACAAAATGATAAATGGAGTCCTGATGTGTAGTGTGTGCCATCGGCTGTGTTGCAAATGCTCCTCTTGTGGCCAGTTTCAGGCTGTCAGTGTGACCTCCCTGGATGAGGAGAGGGGAAGAGATGCAGAGCAGCACAACATTATGTGGGATTTCCATGCTGCAGGTGGGAGAGTTGTAAATAACCGTCAGAGCATAGACACTAGTAAAAGGTAGTGACAACAGTTAGGAGGTGATGAATTTTGAGTATTTGTTACCTTGTTTTAAATATAATTTATTTAATTATAAGTTTGCATCATTTAATTTTTAATAATGGCCCTGTTTAACAAATGCTCACACATTTCCTGAAATTGTAATTTAGCAAGCCCCTATGAGTCAGCTCTGGCACACCTCTGCTTTGGAGTCAGACAATTCCAAGTTTATATTTAACTTTACCAGTTCCTTGTTCTCCAGCCATGGACAGTATGCTTAGCCCCTTCAAGCCCAGTTATTTCTCTGCAGGGGCTAAAATACCTACATCACAGAATTGAGTTGTTGAGGATGGCACAAGGTCAAGTTCGTGAATTGCCAAGGTCAGCACCAAGTAGGAGCACAGTGTTAACTCTTTTCTCGTCCACTGGTGTATAAAAGTCCCCTTTGTTCCTCAGCTATGCCAATACTTGGTGTTGTCAGACTTAAATTGTCTTTTCTTTTGTTTTCTCATCTTATTTTTCTTTCTTTCAATCTGGTAGGCATTTCATTGTGGTATTAATGTGGGTTTTTGATTATTATAAGGTGGAACACCCTTTTATGTGTTTAGTGACCATTTAGGTTTCTTTTGATGTGATGTACCTGTCTTTTGTCCAGTTTCTAATGGTGGTTTTAGTCTTGATTACATTAGTTCTTTTATTTATTTATTTATTTATTTATTTCAGAGAGAGTGAGAGAGAACATGAGAGGGGAGAAGGTCAGAAGGAGAAGCAGACTCCCCGTGGAGCTGGGAGCCCGATGCGGGACTCGATCCCGGGACTCCGGGATCATGACCTGAGCTGAAGGCAGTTGCTTAACCAACTGAGCCACCCAGGTGCCCCTACATTAGTTCTTAATCCTAGACCCATGTCAGTTATAAATGTTCCAGATGTTTTTCACACCCAACACTTCATCTTTTTACTTTCTTTATGATATCTTCTGGAAAATAGATGCTCTTAATTTGATCAGGTCTGAATTTATCTTTTCCTGTATAGGTTGTGCTTTTTTTGTGTCTTGTTTAAGAAATTCTTCTTTTCCCTGAGGTCATGAGGTTATTTTCCAGTATTATATTCAAAGCTTTTATAGTTCTGGCTTACACATTTAGAGCTTTAGTTTCCCCTGGAAGTCGAGGTCTGACTTTATTATTTTCCATGTGGTTACACAATTGTTCCAGTGCCATTTTCTGAAAAATCTGTCATTTTCTCATCGATCTGCAATGTCTCCTGTGGTCATACATCAAGGGTTCATATACATGGGGTCTGTTTCTGGGATTTCCATTCTGTTCCACTGATCTATTTATCTAACTCTGTGCCAATATCATTTATTTGTTTATTTATTTATTTCCCATTTCTGTTTTCTTTCCTTTTTTTTCTTTAGGCTTTTCTATTTCAACATATAATGTAACCCCACCACCCTCTCCCAAACCCCCTTCCCCCCACCCCCCTCAGTTTGTTTTATGACATTAAGAGTCTCTTTTGGTTTGTCTCCCTCCCGATCCCATCTTGTTTCATTTTTTCTTTTCCTACCACCTTAACCCCCACCCCCGTTGCATCTCCACTTCCTCATATCAGGGAGATCATGTGATAGTTGTCTTTCTCCAGTTGACTTATTTCGCTAAGCATAATACGTTCTAATTCCATCCATGTCGTCGCAAATGGTAAGATTTCATTTCTTTTGATGGCTGCATAGTATTCCATTGTCTATATATACCACATCTTCTTTATCCATTCATTTAACACATTTATTTTGAGTACCTGACAGGTGCTGTCCTAGGTACCAAGGATGGAGCAGTGAACAGAGTAGACAAAAATCCTTGCCTCCCACCCCGAGTTTATGTTCTAGTGTGAGAGTCAGGTAATAAACAAGGTAAATCAATAAAATACATAGGATGGCAGGCAACAATATATGTTAAGGAGAAAAATAAAACAGGGAAGGGAATAGTAAGCGTTGGGGCTGAAATTTTGGATAAGATGGCCTGGGAAGGTGTCCTTGAGGAGATATTGAGTTCCTATCTAAATGGAATACAGGAGTTCCCAGTGGCCCTCTGGAGGATGAGAGATCCAGGCAAAAGGGTCAACAAGTGCAATTTATGTGTTTAGTGGGCCTGGTGTGTTTGAGTGATGGGCGAGGCCAGTGTGTGCCGTTGGAGTGAAGATGGAGGGTGATGAGGTCAGCAGTTAACAGGGGTCAATCATGGGAGGCCTTGTAATTCACAGATTTTGGCTTGGACTGCTACTTGAGTTTTGAGTGGAATAACTTGATCTAACTTCTATTTAAAAAGATCCTTTTGGGGCTGACTTTTGATTTCTGCTCAGGTCATGATCTCAGGGTGGTACGATGGAGCCCTGTGTGGGCCTCTGTGCTGGGTGTGGAGTTTACTTAAGATTCTGTTTCTCCCTCCCAGCTCTGTCCATCCCCACCTCCATGTGTGCTCTCTCTCTCTCAAATATAAAATAAAATAATAAAACAATCCTTCTGAATGCTGGGTTGAGGAAAGACTGGGGTGGGGGGCCAGGGTAGAGACAGGGAGGTCAGCTAAGAGTTTGTTGAAACAAGTCAGGAAAGACAAAGTGGCAGCTGGGACCCAAGGTAGCTGTGGTGAAAGAGGAGAGACTCTGGATTTGCTGATGGGTCAGGTGTGAGGGTTGATAGAAAGACAGTAGTCAAGGGTGACTCTGGAGTTTCTTGGGGACATTTTCCATAAAGGAATGAAGTTTTTATTATTTGCTGAGCATTACTATCCATAAAATGCTTAGAAACAGAGAAGAGGAACTTCAAAAGGGTGTCTTGTCCATCACATTCAGCTTTACCCAGGCCCAGTGGAGTGCCAGGAATGCAGCATCGTGGTCTTTGGAAATGCACATTATAGCTGGGAGGATGGAGTACTTATATAAAGTATATCTGTAATACACTATGATTACTCCTCTAACAAAAATAATACTAAATGGTTGATTTTGACTTGGGAGGAAGTTAGAGAAAGTGTCATAAAGCATAGAACATGTATGGTTGTTGTAGTAGTCAGCTACTACTGCATGAATATTGTGTAACAAACTACTCCAAAAGTAAGACTCAAGGGTCTGTAGGTTGGCTGCATCTCAGCTGGGGTGGGCTGGATTCCAGGGTCCAGGCAGCAGGGGGTCCAGTTCTGTCCCATGTGTTTCTACATTACCCCTGGACTGGAGACTGCTTGGGGACATGCTCTTCTCATGGTGGATCTCAGTGCAAGAGACCAAACCAAATGGTGTCCAGGCACACATAAAGCCTCTGTTTGGATTGTGTCTGCTAACTTGCTATTGAACTAAGCAGCTCACACAGCCCCATCCTGAGTTACTGAGGCAGGGAAACAAGCTCTGTTTACTCTAGAACATGGCAACGTCCCCTGGTTGGGAAAGGAAGCAAAAAAAATTTTTTTAAATTAGCTTTTTATTTTAATTCCAATACAGTTAACAATGGTGATCTATTAGTTCCAGGTTTACAATATAGTGATTCAACGACTCTACATATCACTCAGTGCTCATCACGATAAATGTAGTCTTAATCCCCTTCACCTATTTCACCCATCCCTCCACCTGCCTCCCCTCTAGTAACCATCAGTTTGTTCTCTATAGTTAAGAATCTATTTCTTGGTTTGTTTCTCTCTCTCTCTCTCTCTCTTTTTTCCTTTGCTCATTTGTTTTGTTTCTTAAATTGCACCTGAGTGACATCATATGCTATTGGTCTTTCTCTGGTTGACTTATTTCACTTAGCATTATACTCTCTAGCTCCATCCATGTTGTTGCAAATGGAAAGAGGTCATTATTTTCATGGCTGAATAATATTCCATTGTATAGATATGAACATACATACATACATATATATACACACATATATATGTGTCTGTGTATATATATATACGCCACATCTTCTTTATCCATTCATCTCTCGATGAACACTTGGGCTGCTTCCATAATTTGGCTGTTGTAAATAATGCTGCAATAAACACAGGGTGCATGTGTCCCTCTGAATTAGTGTTTTTATATTCTTTGGGTAAGTACCCAGTAGTGTGATTACTGGACCATAGGCTAGCTCTATTTTTAACTTTTTGAGGAAACTCCACCCTGTTCTCCATAATGGCTGCACCAGTTTGCATTGAGGGAAGCAAAATTAATAATAGTCCATTAATAATCCCCCTGTCAGGGATACCTGGGTGGCTCAGTTGCTAGCATCTGCCTTCGGCTCAGGTCATGATCTCAGGGTCCTGGGATTGAGCCCCACATCAGGCTCCCTGCTCAGTGGGGAGTTTGCTTTTCCCTCTTCCTCTGTCCTGACCCCCCACTCACGCTTAATCTCTCACTCTCTCTCAAATAAATAAATTTTAAAAATTTTAAATAAATAACATCCCTGTCATTGTAGTAATGGCAAGAGATGATTAGGGCAATGTCAGTGGGAAGGAGGTTGTAAAGTCAAAGGCATTAGGGAGCCCAGGATTTAGGATCCATTGGAAATGAGATAAGTAAAGCATAGGGATCTTGAGCATATGGATAATAAACTAATAGTTACAGAGCGCTTAGTAGGTGCTAGCACCATTCTCAAGTATGTATGTACATTGACTAATATAATCTTGTCATAACAACCTAATGAGATATCCATTTAACAGTTAAAGAAACCAACACAGAGTACTTACATAACTTGCCCAAGATTATAAGGCTCAGTGATGCTCAGATTTTAATTCCTGACGTCTGGCTCCACAGTCCATGTGGCTGCCCACTATGACAACTGACTCTCAACTATGCCTATCAAAGAGTGGGCTTACTGCGTAAGATGCACAGCAGTGTCATCAGTGGGGCTCCAGACGCTGACCTTGAGTCATGATGTATGCCCTTGTAGATACAATTTGACCAAATTAATTGGTAAATTATTTGCAAAGCTATAACAAAAAGTAGGATAAGCCAAAAGTAAGGTAAATGAGAAGTAGGATAGTCCAAAAGTCCATAGGCTAACACACGAAGCACATTGTGGCAGGGGATTTCACACTGGCTGTAGTGAAAAGGAAGAATGAGTAATATCTTCCACATCACCAATATTTCTGCAAGGCTTGCCACTGTGGGAGGAGATTAGGAGTAATCTCAGAGATAAAATCTTCAGACTGGAGTCTGCTGGCATCTTAGCAAGCTAAGGAATTAAATCCTGTTTCCATTGAAGGGAGCAGTAAATTTAGAGGAAGCAGTAATGTTTGGAATGAGAGGTAGAAGATTAAGTAAATTATTATTGGGTCAAAAGGTAAAAAAGAGAAGTGGGGCAGAACATTCCAAAGGAAAGTACTTCTGCATGGGTGGTATAGTGGTGAGCATAGCTGCCTTCCAAAGGAAAGTACTTCTGTTGGATTTCCATCAGGAAACCCTAGATGACCTCTAAAGGTAGTGGTGAGGATGGGGATAGAACCAGAGGATGACAGGCTCTCAGAGGGGAAGGGTCATGGTCCTACTTCATATTTTAACATCTGTGTACACTGGACATTCTTAAGCTGGGATTCAAGGATGAGATTCACAAATGAACTGTGCCTTAGGATATGTGCACATGTGTGGATTCGTCTGTAAATTTATCTGGGAAGAAGAATGATACATAGTTCTCATCAGATTTACAAAGGAGTCCCTGATCCTAAAAATGTCCAGAACAACTGGTCTTACAACACCTCCTTTAAAACACCTTAGCTCCTTTCCTCAGGGGTGGTCTGTTTTGTTGCTGATCAGCTCTGTAAGAACATCCTTCCTCATTGTGACCTGGCATCTATCTCCTAGAAATTCCCACCCTTGGTCTTGGTTTTGCCCTCTGCAGCAACACTGGGCAAATCTAATCCCTCTTTCATCTTTCTAAATGGAAACTCATTTCTCAGTGTATTAAGCTTTTTCCTGATATGAGCTTAGTTGTTAAAGGAAGTCCTTGACATTTTTGATGACTTCAAAGATTCTCTTGGAGTCAGCAAATATTCTCATATTTTGAAAAGTTTGTAAGTTTAGCTACCTGGAGCTTAAAAGTAACAGATTCTATTACTTGATCCTAGAGGCTTCTTTTCCACATTTGTTAAAATGTTGGAGAAAGGATATAGAACTCTGTTCTCTTTCACTGTTGGCAAATAATGTCTGATTATAGCTCCAAAGGGTCTGATTTCCAGGAAAAGCATCTTCAATAAGGAGGACATGTACCCTGCTTATAACAACCAGAGATTTGGAAAATGCAAGATAAAAACTATTTACAAAGACATCTTTCATAAGAAAAGGGTTTCTGTATGTTATGGGATTGGTTTTTTTAAAAATCTGAGACCTCAAACTTCTTTTTCTAATGTATCTACACATTGGCTTTCTTATACGATATGCTACATAAAGCTTTAATAATTCTAGTTTTAACCATTTTGGGGGGGGTGAATTTTTCTTTCTTTCCTTCTCTTTATAATCACTTTGGTTTAGTTACCATATTGGAAATCAGTGCTCCATCTCTTCATGTGGTATGGGGCCTGTTCCAATTAAAACCAACTTCTAGGTCAGTTTTCTGGAGCCTCCCTCAGAAGGCAATCATAAATGTCTGTTGATAAAACATGAGAAGAAACAAATGCTCATTCTTTAAGTGAGTATGTATTGAAAACCTACTGTGTACAAAGCACCCAAAGTTCAAGAACTTACAGTTCAATTTAGTATCCAAGTTAAGGTAAATACTTAAATTTATATAGTGGTAAAATAACACAACAAAGAGTTACAGCTAATAAATCAGCAATATAGATAAAATGGAATGATAAAATATATTCCAATTAGTCAAAATAAAGCAGAAAATAGAAAAAAAAAGAAGGAACAAATAGGAAATAGTACATTGTTAGATTTAACCTCAATCATATTAATGCTCACATGAACTGTAAATGGTCTAACCACCTCAACTGAAAAACAGAGATTTAGAGGGCAGGGGATAGGGAGGTGGGAAGACCAACACTCAACTATATGTTGCCTAAAAGAAACCCACTTTAAACATAAAGATATATAATAAATAGGCTAAATTAAAAGACTGTAAAATGAAATACTATGCTAGTCTAAGTTGGACAAAGTAAATAGAGCAAAAATATAACCAGGGATAAAGAAGTTCATTCCTTAATGATAAAGGAGTCAATTCATCAGGAAGGCATAACAATCCCAAACATTAATGTACCTAATAACAGAACTTCAAAATATGAAGTAAACACTGACAGGATTGCAAGAAGAAACAGACTAACCTGCAATTATATTCATAGATTTCAACATACCTCTTTTAAAAAGGATAGAACAAATAGAAAAAAAAATCAGTAAAGATATAGAATATTTAAACATCACTATCATCAACTTAACCTAATTGACATTTTCAGAGCACTCCATCCAACAGCAAGAACACACTCTTCTCAAGTGCACATGGAAAATTTACCAAGGTAAATCATATTTTGGGGCCATAAAACAAGTCTCAAAAAATTTAAAAAGATTTAAGTCATATAAACCATGTTCTCTGGCCACAATGCAGAAAATTAGAAATTGGCAGCAGAAAGTCATCTGAGAAATTCACAAATATTTAAAAACTAAATAATATACTTATAATCCATGAGGCAAAGAAAAAAATAAAAGAGGAAATTAGAAAATTTCTTTAACTGAATTATAATGAAAATCCAACATATCAGAATTTGTGGGATGTAGCTAAGGCAGTGCTTACAGAGAAATTTATAGCAATAAATGCTTATTTTAGAAAAGAAGAAGGTCTCAAATCAATGACCTCAGCTTCCAATTGAGAAACTAGGGGAAAAAGAGCAAATGACAAAGTAAGCAGAATAAAGGAAATAATAAAGGTCAGAAATCAGTGAAACAGAACACCAAAAATCAGTAGAGAAAAACCACTGAACCCAAAAAGTCCTTCTTTGAGAAGACCAATTAAACTGATAAACTTACAGCAAGACTTATCAGGAAAAAGAGAGAGAAAGAGAAGACACAAATTACCAACCTCTGGAATGAGAGAGTTAGCATCATTGTAGATTCCGTAGTAAAAGAATAATATGCAAATATTATGAACAACATTATGCCCATCAATTCAACAACTTAGATGAAATAGAAATTCCTTGAAAGATACAACTACCAAAGTTCATTCAAGAAAAAATTAAAAATCAGAATATCCCTACAGCTATTAAAGAAATTAAGTTTATACTTTACCTTTCCCTTAGGGTGGCTGGCTGGCTCAGTCAGTAGAGCATGTGACTCTTGATCTTGGGGTCATGAGTTCAAGCCCCACACTGGGTGTGGAGCTTACTTTAAAAAAAATAAAGGAAATTTAAGAAATGAATAAAAAAATAAAAACTTTCCCTCAAAGAAAACTCCAGGCCCAGATGATTTCACTGGGACATTCTACCAAATATTTAAGGAAGAAATAATACGGATTTTACACAAACTCTTCTAGAAAATCACGGAAGAGAGAATACTTCCTAACCCTTCTATGAGGTCGGCATTACAAACCTGATAACAGAACCAGAAAAGGCATTACAAGAAAACTACTGACCAATACACCTCATGAATATAGATGTAATAATTCTTAACAAAGTGTTAGTAAGTCAAATCTAACAATATATAAAAAAGATAATACTCCATGATCAGTACATTATTCTAGGTTGGTTTAACATGTGAAAATCAGTGGATGTAATTTACCATATTAACAGACTGACGAGAAAAGCCATATGCAGAAAAAGGGTTGCAAAGTCCAATATCCATTCCTGATAAAAACTCTCAGGAGAGTGAGAATAGATAGACTTCCCTCAACATGATAAAGGACATCTAGGAAAAATCTACAGCTAACATCATATCTTCAAGTTGAATGTTTCCCCCCTAAAATGAGGAACAAAGCAAAGACATTTCCTCTTACTACTTCTGTTCAACATTGTACTAGAAGTCCTAGCCAGTGCAACAAGGCAAGAAAAAGGATCAAAAGAGATTCAGATTGGAAGGGAAGAAATAAAACCATGTTTATCCGTAGATGACATGATTATCTTTGCAGAAAATCTTATGGAACAATCAGATGTTGAAATATAAAATATTCATTATTAAAATATAAAAGTACTACTCAGTAGCACTAAAAATGTGAAATATTTAGCAGTAAATATTAGAAGGGTGAGCAAGATTTGTGTTCTGAAAACTACAAAACATTATTGAGAGAAATTAAAGAGAACTGAAATAAATGGAGTGATACACTATATGTTGTTGTTATGATGTCACCTCTCCCCAAATTGATCCATAGATTCAATGCAGTCTTGATCAAAATCCCAAGGGGCTGTTTTGCAGAATTTGATAAGCTAATTCTAAAATTCATATGGCAATGCCAAGGATCTGAAATAGCAAAATCAATAATAAAAAAAAAAGAAGAGCAAAATCAGGGGGTTTATGCTATCTGACTTCAAGATTTATTATAAAACTAAAATAATCAAGATAGTATGGTATTAGTGTCCAAATAGACAGATAGATCAATGAAACAGAATATAGAAGCCAGAAATAGACCCTCGACATATCTGAATAATTGATTTTCAACAAGGGTGCAAGCGTAATCAGATAGTGCAGGAATAACTAGATAACCATGTGAAAAAAACCATTAAGTATGACTACAAAAACATGATCCACAGAAGAAGAGAAATTAATGAATCAGACTTCATAAAAATTAAGAATTTCTGCTCTTTGAAAGACACTGTTAAAAGAATAAAAAGATACGCACAGACTGGGAGACTATATTTACAAATCACATATCTGATGAGAGACTTGTATTTCAGAATATATAAACACCACTCAAAACTCAATTATAAGAAAACAAACAACTTTAAATATAGGCAAAGGACTTGAACACACATTTCACCCAAGACAATTTACTGATAACAAATAAGCCCACAAAAAGATGCTCAATATCTTAGTCATAGGGAAAGTGCCAGCCAAAACCACAGTAAGATACAACTACTCACCTGTTAAAATGGCTCAAAGAAAAAAGACAGATCATAGGTAATGTTGCCAAAGATGTGGAGTAACTGAAACTCTATTATGTTGCTAGGAGGACTATAAAATGGCACATTCACTTCAGAAAGCAGGTTGGCCCTTTCTTTTTTTTTTTTTTTAAAGATTTTATTTATTTATTTAACAGAGATCACAAGTAGGCAGAGAGGCAGGCAGAGAGAGAGGAGGAAGCAGGCTCCCTGCCCAGCAGAGAGCCCGATGCGGGGCTTGATCCCAGGACCCTGGGATCATAACCTGAGCCGAAGGCAGAGGCTTTAACCCACTGAGCCACCCAGGCGCCCCAGGTTGGCCCTTTCTTAATATGTTAAGTATATACACTTACAATTAGACTTAGTCATTCTCATTCCTAGATATTTACGCCCAAGAGAAATAAAATCATATGCATACAAAGCATATTCATACAAAACCCTGCACACAAACACTCCTATCAGCTTTATTTTTAATAGGCAAATCTGGAAATAACCTAAATGTCATCAACAAGTGACTGGATAAACAGTATATTTATATTCCTATAATGGTATATTCCTATATGGTATATTCCTACAATATTCCTATAATGGTATATTCCTATAATGAACACTACTCGGTAATAAAAAGTCATAAACTATCCATAGGCAACTGAATCATCAGCAACAGGATAATCTCAACAGAGTTATGTGAGTGGAAGAAGCCATACCAAAAAAAAAAAAAAAAAAAGGACATACTGTATGATTCCATGTATTTAAAATTCTGAAAAATGCAAACTAATGTACAGTAATAGAAAGAAGATTAGTGGTTGCCTGGAGAGGGAATGTGGGAGAGTGATACATGTGATACATGGAAGAATTACGAAGAGGCAGAGGGAACCTTTTGGAGGTGATGGGTATGTGGATGATGGTGATAATTTCTCGCGTGTACACATACGTCAAAATTGTGCACCCTAAACACGCATAGCTTATCGCATGTCAAATACGCCTCCATGAAGCTACTTAAAAATGTATGCAGTGGGCACACTAAGTGGTGGGCCTACTGTGCGCCAGGTTGCGTTGTAAATGTGTGAAATGCCTTCTCTTCAGCCCTCACCACAAAGCGATCAGGTGGGTACTATGCTTGCTCCCTTTCTACCGAGAGGCTCTGTAAGTCTTTTACCGAGGTCTGGAGAGGTTGTTCAGGTTCCAAGGCTGCCCAGTTGGTAAGTGGCCACCTGACCCTCCTGTTTCGCTCTTAACTCTGAACTTCTGAGCTTCAGGGGCACAAGGAAGCGCGGAGTTCTCACACCCATTACCTGCATCCTCCTCACAGAGTGTGGAGTCAGCAGTTCAAATGTTCGCGCCTGCTTTACAAACAGACTCACTGAGCTTCAGCCAGGTTAAGGTGGCCTTTACCCAGCTTCACTCCCGGAGGCTGTCAGGGAAGCGATGCGTCCCTTCTCCTCTTTCCAGGGCCCTGTCCACTGAATCACAGGGCTCCAGCTGCCGTTGCTAGACTTCGGCATTTTGTGTTTTTCAGTTGGCCAAAGATCATGTAGATTGAGTTCTCTGTGCTTGTAGGTGCCAGAACCCCAACAACGGAGCATTGCCATATTGCTGGGCATTTCCTCTGCAACTGGCGTTCTGGAGACCGGTGAGACTTGGCATTCACCGGGGTCGCGGGGCGTTCGGGCCCACATAGCACCTTCGGGCTTCAGCTCCCAGGAGCTGGCAGGCGGCCCGCCGCCGTCCAGCGGCCGCGTACCGGCGCTCAGCCGGGTGCCCCTCCCGCGCGGCTCCGCGGGGGCGTCGGGGAGGCGGGCCCGGGGACGCTCGCGAGGCGCTCCGGCGCGGCGCCCCCTGCCGGCGTCCTGCTCCCTCGCCGGGGATCTGGTCCGGACGGCTCGGGGACTCCGGCCTGAGAGCCAGCGAGCGCGCGGGCGGGCGGGCGGCGCGGCGCGCTGCGGGCGAGCGGGCGAGTCCTGCAGTGGTAGGTGGGCCGCCGGGCACGGGCGGGCAGGAGGGCGCGGGTGGCGCGCGCGGGCGGGCCCGGGGCGGGCGGGGGGCGCGCGGCTGGGGT
>RCUC01154230.1:0-23506 GCA_003697995.1 Taxidea taxus jeffersonii
TCGGAGTGTGATCAGCCCTGCCCCAGGTCATATGGGAACAATCTCTCATAGGGTCCTCAGATCCATACTGGTCCCTGGAGTGTGGGGCCTGCCCCTGGGTACCACAAGGGATAAGGTGTGGCCATAAAGTCACACATGCCAGTGTCCATCCTTGACTGTCCTCTAATGAGGACTTTGTCGGGGGAGATCTGGGCCAGGCCTCTGGCTGGGCTGTGGGCTATGATGGTAGAATGATGGGACATTCTGGGTGACTGAGTGAGGGCGACTGTGGTCAGCATGGGGCTGTGGTGGCAGATGAATCTGGAATTAATTGGAACAGGGTGAAGCAAGAAAGCAGATGGCTGCTCATCTTTGGATGTGGCTCTGGTGACCAATGTCTGATTCTGAGCAATCCCCTTAGCCTTTAACTTTCTCACCAATCTGTGCCCACCCCTCTTCTTTCTTCTGGGCTATCCCTGGAGGAACAGATTCAGGGTTATCAACACCCCTGCAACATCTGATCCATGCAGGAGGGTCCTGAGCAGCCTAAGTCCTCCCAGGAAGCAGAGCCCAGGGGGTGGCTGGGATTTCAGGCAAGTGGAGACATGTAGACTGGCCTCCCAGCCTCCCCTGAGGAGCCTGGCAGAGTGTGGATTTGAGTCCAGTTCTTTCTCTTACCAACTCTGGCACCATCCCTTGCTGTTCTTACCATCCCTTCCTACTAAGCAGGTCCCTTACTGTCTCTGGAAACTCATCTCTCCTCTGCTGGGTAGGAACCCTAACTTCTTATGTCTTAGGGTTATTTGTCACGATGTGAGACAATGCATGCCAAGTGCTTAGCACAGTAGCCAGCCACAGCAAAGACTCCGTGTTGTGTACTTATTGTTACAGTTGACACTATCTATTGTTTTCAGACCAAAAAAGGGAAATCCTATTTGGCTCTCAGGGACCTCTGCGTGGTACTGTTGAGTGGGCAGCGTCTGGAAGTGAAATGTGACATTATGTCAACAGCGGGAGCCGTCTTCAGTGCTGTCATGTCCTTTGTCCACCTTGGGGAGCTCACCTACTTTGGCTTGGCTTACGTGAAAGGTGAGTGCCTCCTGGGCAGCCCACAGTGGACCTGCTGCCTCGGGTGACCCAGATATCCGGTACCTGAGTCCACTTCCTTTGAAAAAAATTGCTTGAGGCTGGGACGCATCGCCTTGCACATATAGACATCCGTTAGCACAGGGAAGGCCTCAAGGGCTCATTGCAAAGTGTCAAGGAAATGCAGAAGATGATAATGAAGCCGTGCGTGAAAGATAGTGTGGGTTTCTGTGAGGGGCTGGATCTGGCTGGTCCGTCTCAAAGCACTGGTGTCAGACAAGTGAACACTGAAAGCATTTCCACATAGGTGGGAATATGAAATGGTGCAGCCACTGGGCAAAACTGTACAGTGGTTCCTCAAAAAACTAAAAATAGATTTACCACGTGACCCGGCAATTCCACTTTTGCACACATGCCCTGAATAATTGAAAGCAGGGTCTTCAAGAGAGATTTTTACACCCATGTTTGTAGGAACGTTGTTCACAGCAGCTAAAATGTGGGAGCCACCCATGTGTCCATTGACAGATGAATGTGAGAGCAAACTGTGGTCTCTACATATAATGGAATTCTCTTCCACCTTAAAAAGGAAGGACATTCCGGCACATGTGACAATATGGGTGAACCTGGAGCATGTTGGGCTAAGTGAAATAAAACAGTTGAAAAGAGACAGATATTGTATGACTCCACCTGTGTGAGTACCAAGGATAGTCAAAATCGCAGGAACAAAAAGTAGAATGGTGGTTGCCAGGGGCTGAGCGGTGGGGACCGGGAGATGTGGTTTGATGGGTTTAGAGTTGCAATTACACAGGATGAAGCAAGCTGGAGCCAGAAGGTGGTGACGGCTTCCCAACACCGTGAATATACTTAATAGTACTGAGCTGTACATTTAACTATGGTTAAGATGATAAACTTGTTATCGTGTGTATTTGACCACAAAAAAATTTTTTTTTAATTTTCCAAACAATCATACAGGACTGATGGGAAGTTGGCACCCCACCCAGGAGCCCAAGTTGAGTCCATTATGAAGATCCTGAAGGAAAGCCTTCTTCCCTTCCTCCCATCGCTGCCCTTCCATTAAGGGGCTCCTATTTCGGTCTATGCAAATATACCTTTGTTGTTGTCGAAGCTCTTTAACTACTCTGTGGGATAATGAGAAGGAGATGGGGTGGGGATCATTCGGGCTTTCAGGTTCAACTCTGGCTCTGCCAGCCCATCTTGCTTAGGAGTCCTCATCTTCGTGTTCTTCTATTCTCCCATCCCCGATGGGAGGAGCTCGGGAGCCTGTTGTGGGAGGTTATTCAGTGTGCCATGGTGGGGGGATGGTATCGTCTCCCCATAGCTCCCCACAGAACTTGGAAAGAACCCTCTTAAATAAAATTGAACAACCACTATATGCTTTGATGGGACAGACTGACCCTTGCTTGATCTTTTGTAAAATGTGATTAGAAGAATCTTTAGGAAACATTGTATCATTATTGATCTGTAACAGGCAACTGACAGGAGCATAGTGTGCTTGCTCTGAGTCCAACCTTGCATTTATCCCATACTGTTTCCTCCCAGTCAGGTGCCCATCCCAGACCCCTCCCTGTGGACATTCTAGAGCTGCTTAACTGGCGCATCCTGGGTAAATTATTCAAAAGTCATCAGTCGGGGTTTGGAAATAAACCCCGCTGGGAGGCTTTGCTAGCCAAACTGTAATGGAGACCTGCCTATGGCTTGGGGAGAAGTGGCCCTAAGGGAAGGGTGAGTTGGTATAGGGAATCAGATTCAGCACCAAGAGCTGAGGGCAGAGGGGGCAGAGGTCTGGGCGCTGCATGGTGAACACTATTTGAACTTCTCTGGACACCTCCCTCCCTTTTCCCGGCATGCACAGCTTTTGAGAAAAAAGGGTGGTTATCCACTTACCAGGTCCACTTTCCAAAACTTGGTGCAACTTCTGTTCCCAGGCAGCTTGCTATCGTGTGGCCTCTGGGCTGAGAGGGTGAAGCATGGAGAAGGGTATGGGTCAGGGCGGGGCAGGGCTGGGGCAGACCTACAAGGGTCCCAAAGGGAGTGGGGTGGGGGGTCAGGCTTCACCTTGAGAGGGGAGGCGCAGAGGCGGTGTGAGCAGTGGCTGGGGCTGATTCTGCCTCCCTCACAGAGGCACTGGGGGACAGACTCTGTAGGAGCTCAAGTCCTGAACTTGGATTGGAGTTTCCAAGCTGGCCATGTTCAGGTCAGAAGGTAAAGATGACTCCACTCATGTCCTGTCTTAGTTTGCTGGGGCTGCTAAATGAAATACCACAGACTAGGTGGCTTTAACAACAGGTCTTTGTATCTCACAGTTCTGGAGACTGGGAAGTTGAAGATTGGAGTTGGAGCATGGCCAGATTTGGGGTTCTGCTCCTGGCTCGCAGATGGCCACCTTCTCATGGTGTCCTTACATGGAAAAGAGAGTGAGCCCTGGTCTCTTCCTCTTACTACACTAATTCCAAGATAAACCTAACTACCTTCCAGAAGCTCTACATTACCCCCGTTATACTGGGGGTAAGAACTTTGGGGAGATACATACATTTAGTCTATATCATGCCCATGGCTGGGGGAGCTTGGGGTTGGTCCAGTTGAGTCAGAGGGCCTGGCCCATGGCAGGAATGGAATAAATACTCATTCCTTTGTTTTTCATTTTATCTGCACAGGCGGTAGCTGGAAGGCAGCTTTCAAGTGGTATCTTCTCTGAGATGAATAATCACATTTCTGCTCTTGGAGCTGAGTTCCTCTTCCATGACTCTCTCCTTTTTGTTTCTGACTCCTGACCCCACGTAGACCCAGCAAGGGTCCTGTGGTGACAGGTGTCCAGGACCGGTGTCCTGCTCTCTCCTGCCCTCAGATGTCTCCTGTCTGACCCTTCTGGGCAGAGCTCAGAACTGAGGGTCTAACTGTTTTTCCCTCTTGACTTTTATTTCAGGGAAAGAGTTCTTTTTCTTGGACAATGAAACCAGGTTGTGCAAAATAGCCCCTGAAGGCTGGAGTGAGCAGCCCCAGAAGAAGACCTTCTCAAATACCTTCACTCTCTTTCTGAGGATAAAGTTCTTTGTCAGTTGCTGTGTGCAACTCCAGTGAGTCCTCCAAAATTCTTCATTTGTTCCTTTAGGGACCTGGGTCTGCGCTGGCTGACGTCAGAGTTAGAGATAATGGGTAGCAAGTGCTTGGAGAATTGTAAATTGCATGTAAATAACAAGAGTCATTGGGGTTGATCTTGTTGATTAGATTCCAGTATGACAGAAGAGGGGGAAGTCAGTGTTTGGGCCCTGGTCAAAATAAGCACTTGCCCCTTTGTTTCAAACACAGTCCACTCAAAGTCAAAGTTCTCCCTTTTCCCTAACATGACCCTCCCTCAGCAGCCCAGGGACCAGAGTTGGAGGAAAGGGTAATGTATGACCTTGGAGTTGGGTCATTGCCTCTTTGGTCCTTTGCTTACAAAAAATATCACCTGAATATCAGTTTTCTCACTTGAACCACAGCAACTAACGTCTTTGTGGGCGTTGTGTCAAGTGCTTGGCACATCGTGGTCCTCCACTCATGGCAGGAGGCATAATGTGGATAAAGGAGACCACACTCATCTTACTGACATTGCCCTCTAGGTTCTGTTGGCTCATATCCCATCTCTTGTCCTTTTGCTGCTTCCCCGACTGAGAAAAGCCTCTGATTTTAGTGTTCTCTTTCCTCCCTCAGCATCCCAGTGCCCTTATTACTGCATCTCTTTCCCAGGAACAGCCAGACAAGGCATCAATTTTATCTGCAGCTTCGGAAAGACATCCTGGAGGAGAAGCTCTATTGCAATGATGAGACCCTGCTGCAGCTGGCGGTCCTTGCCTTGCAGGCTGAGTTTGGCAATTACCCCGAGGAGGTAGGGGTGGAAACCTGGGCCTGTGGTGGGGTCACTGGAGAAGCAATTATGGGAAAAGAGGGAGCTATTAGAAATATGGATACTGGGAAAAAAAAAAAGAAATATGGATACTGGGACTTTGAGAAGTGTTTTAGCATCTACCACTAAGATTGAGGTAAATGGTCCAACCATCTATCTACCCATCCACCCATCCATCCACCTACCCATCCGTCCACCCACCCAACTGTCCACCTATTTAACCACCCATCTACCTATATGGCCACCCACCCAAATACCCATCTATCCATCCATCCATCTTTCTTTCTTTTCTTTTTTTTTTTAAGATTTTATTTATTTAGTTGACAGAGATCACAAGTAGGCAGGGTGGCAGGCAGAGAGAGACAGGGGGAGCAGGGTCCCTTCTGAGCAGAGAGCCTGATGCGGGGTTCAATCCCAGGACCCTGGGATCATCACCTGAGCTGAAGGCAGAGGCTTTAACCCACTGAGCCACCCAGGAGCCTCTCCATCCATCTTTCATTGGATGTTCTTCACTAGGCTCTGGGGGATACAAAGATGAACAAATCAAGTGTATACATTGGAATATAGTTCTAATCTAAGGATTCTCCTAAAACAATAATTTACTAATTTATTGAGTTCCCACCATCATCATTGTTATGAACAGTAATATACAACATTTATTAAGAGATTGCTCTTTACTTACCATTGACATAGACATTTTCCACAGTGTTAACTCACTCAATCCTCACTAGTGTGTTAGAAGCTGCAGTTTGAAAAACCCTTTTTGGACTATCCTAGAACCATGTTGCTTTCCTCCAGTACATCTTCTGAAAGTACTGCCATGTCCAGAGTCTCCCAAGGCCCTCTTTGTGCCCTCGCTCTGCTGCATTTTTCTTCATAGCATTTACCACTGCCTGCCATGGAATATGTCCTCGTTGATCAGCCATCCTCTACTCCAGCTCCTGCCCCAGATCCTGGGGAGCCTCGACCTCTCTCACTGCTGTGGACCAGAGCAGTTCCAAGATGCTCTCTGCTGTCCTCACATGGCCCCCAAAGGCAGACCTTTCCTTTTCCGTGTATGTGTAAAGGCAGCAGATAATCCAAACCCACTCATTTGGGCCCCCACTCCCTCAGTCCTCATGTATGGAGGGCCTGCTCCATGCCTGGTATCATCTAAGCCCACTAACCCTGCAAAGCCCTTGTTATTTCCACCCCTGGGGTGAGAAAGATCGTACCCCTATGAGTCTGGGGAAGCTAGTAAGATCTCAGCCAGGACTCACTTCTGGGGCCTTGCTTTGCTGTGTGTCAGGCACTGGGCTGGGCATATCAGAGGGTGTCAGGGAGACTCAGATAGGAGGGCCTGTCCCTGCGTCTGTTGTTGAGGGAGATGGAGGGAGGGGTTCCCGCTATGTCATGGAGGCACTAGCTAATGCAGCTGGGAGGCTGGGCAGCCACCGCCAGCCAGATCCGGGACGAACCTCCTGTGCCCTCTGAAGGGACTTATATTTTGTTCAATAAATGGTTCTAGTGCTGGGGAAAAAAATTAATTTGGAAACTACTGCAGTCAAAGACTGGGAGCCACTGAAGAATTCTAAGCAGGGAAGTGACATGATTACATTTGCATTTTAAAAAGCGAGACAAAGGGCGCCTGGGTAGCTCAGTGGGTTAAAGCCTCTGCCTTCGGCTCAGGTCATGATCTCAGGGTCCTGGGATCGAGTCCCGCATTGGGCTCCCTGCTCAGCAGGGAGCCTGCTTCCCTTCCTCTCTCTCTGCCTGCCTCTCTGCCTACTTGTGATCTCTGTCTGTCAAATAAATAAATAAATAAATCTTTAAAAAAAAAAAGGGAGACAAAGACATTTTGGTGTAAAAATAAATCTCCTTAATCACATCATCATGGCACAACAGCTTTCCTTGGGAGCAGGCCCTTTCAGGCTTTGACGACCTGTGGGGACCTTCACACAGGTGCAAACAGAGCCATGTCCGAGTTGCATCCTACTTCCCCACTTGATGGCAGATGTCTTCCGTGGCCTTCCTAATGACCTAATGACCCTTGGGTGGTTACACAGTACACCTCACGGGGGGACCTTTGCTCACCTTTCCATCCTCTCACTATTGGGCAGCACCTGGAAGGGCCGGGTAAGGGGCACTACCATTATTATTGTCCCCATCGTTTCTGATCTCCCTTTTTCATGAATGACATAGAAACCAATGCTTGCATTAGGGTTTTTCTTAGTTCCATATTGACTTCTTCTCTTGGACATAATCCTAGCTAGGTCAAAGATCCTCGGTACTTTTAGGTTTGCAGTGAAATTGAGCGGAAGATGGGGAAATATCTCATGTACTCCTTTGCCCCCACACATGCATGGCCTGCCCCATCATGAACACCAGTCACCAAAATGGTACCTGTGCTCCAGCTGATAAACCTACATCAACACATCGCTGTCCCTCAGAATCCATCATTGACATTCATGTTCCCTTTTGGTGTTGCACTTTCTATGGGTTTGAACAAATTTATAATGACATATATTCATTAGTAGAGTATCATACAGTAGTTTCACTGCCCTAAAAATCATCTCTATTCCATATAAGTGTCCCTCCTACTCCATTCCCCCAACCATCCCCTGGTAATTACTGCTCTTTTTACCTTCTCCGTAGTTTCACATTTTCTAGAATGTCATGTGGTTGGAGTCATACAGTACGTGGTCTTTTCAGATTGACTTCTTTTACTTAATAGGCACTTAAGTTTCCCCCATGTCTTTTGTCTTTTTGTGGCTTGATAGCTCATTTTCTTTTAGTGCTGAATAATATTCTGTTGTCAGGATAAACTAGTGTCTTTATCCACTCACCTACTGAAGGACATCTTTTCCTTCCAAGTTTTGGCAATTATGAATACATTTGCTATAAACATCCATGTGAAGGCTTCTGTGTGGACATAAGTTTTCAACTCCTTTGGGTAAACACCAAGAAGCATGATTGCTGGATCCTATGGTAAGACTATGTTTGTAAGACAACTTTTCTTCTAAAGTGGCTGTCCCAGTTTGCATTCCGCAGGCTGCACAGGAGAGTTCCTATGGTTTCACATCTACACCAGCCCGTGCTGCTGTCAGTGTTCTGGATCTGGGTCATGTTAATAGCATTCTGAAGGCTTTTTTTAGGCAGCAGGTTGCTGGTCAATTTCTTTCCATTTGTGTCTCTGAGCTGAGCCCAGAACTGCCATGGATTTGCTCTCAGCTGAGGATTCTTAGTCCATAGCCTTGTGGGGACAAGTCTGTGTCACCCCAGGAGATTGGGATGTAGTGGATGATATGCTCTTCCCTTCAGATCCCCTCCTCAGACTGACTTGCCCATCCCCATCCCTGAAAAGGCAAGAACTCCCATCTCACAGCTGCCTTTCTCATGGGGAGTTGCCTGCAGCTATGGGGAAGTGCCTTGGCAAAGTTTAAGCTGGGAGGGGTAGCCTGAAATCAGGACAGGCTAATTCAGGAAGACAAGGACAGGATCAGCTTCCTCTGCCAAGTTCTGCATTCCTCATTCCTTACAGTGGACCCAAGATCACCCCTCCAAAACTTCTGCATACTTTTCTGCCCCAGGGTCTGTATCAGGGAGCCCTGCATCAGCTGGTGAGTGAGGCCGATCTTCTAGATGCTCATGGCGGTGTGGGGGAGGGTAGAGGGTGGCAGGCTCAGGTTCCCTAAAGAGCAGACTGGATAGAGGTTCACGCTGGGGGTGAGGTGGGGTTGTCAGGTCTTCTCTTGTTCAAGGGACAGGTTCTTGATCCCCTTCCTGTGGAGAGATGGTGACACAACCAAGACCTCCCTTGCAAGAGGGGGCAGTACACTAGGAGCACAAGCAGACAGAAATACTCAATGGATAAAAAAGAAACAAAGTTTTAGGGCCAGGATTTTGCTGTGCCTTTCAGGAAGTGGCATGTCATCATGGAATGTGTGAGGACTTCGAGTGACGGGATCTTGTTTCTGTCACTATCTGATGTGATCTCGGCCCTTTTGAATGACTTCCTTCCTTATTCATTTTGTTCATCTTGCCAGTGGCACTAGTAATATCATCCTCATAGGATTACTGTGGGGTCGAAGGAGCTTCTGTGTTCTGAAGACCACCTGGCAGACAGAAGGTCTCAAAGACAGGTGGCTCCTTTCTTCTTTCCCTTCTATTCATGTCATATGGGATAGGCCAACCTCTTTTCTTTCTTTCTTTCCCTTTCTGTCTTTCTTTCTTCCTTCCTTCCTTCCTTCCTTTCTTTCTTTCCTTCCTTTCTTCCTTTCTTCTTTTCTTCCTTTCTTTCTTTCTCTCATAGAGAGAGAGACAGCTAGAGAGGGAGCATAAGCAGGGGGAGTGTGAGAGGGAGAAGCAGGCTTCCCGCCGAGCAGGGAGCCGGAAGCTGGCCTGGATCCCAGGACCCTGGGATCATGACCTGAGCTGAAGGTATACTCTTAATGACTGAGCCACCCAGACACCTCTAGGCCAACTTCTAATACAGTAGAAAATTCTACCCTAGCTGGGCACTTCAAGGGGGCATCCTTGGCTTGGAGCCCTACCTGGGGTTTGGGTCGCAGACAGACTTCTGTTATGCTCAGAGTCCCATACAAGGCATCTTGGTTATGCCCCTTTTCTTCTGCAACTTTCCAGCAGATAGAGAGTAAAACCTATTTTCGGGTTGAAGATTACATCCCAGCAAGTCTGCTTGAGAGGATGACTGCTCTCCGGGTCCAAGCTGAAGTCTCAGAGATGCACCGCCTCAGTCCTGTGCTTTGGGGAGAGGATGCCGAGCTAGAATTCTTGAGGGTAAGGCCTCTCTACCTCTGGAGCGGGTGCTGGTGTACAAGGGCATGCAGCCAGCCCTTCCTTCTGGAGCTTTCTCTGGGGTCCAGATGTGCTCAGACCCACATGGAGGTATGAGCAAGGGACTTGAGACGTTGGGAGGGAGGAAGTTCTAACATGCTGCAGGGCAAGGAGAGGCTTCTTGGAGACAGGCATTGGGAATGATTCTCCCATGTGGGTAGAAGTTAGTGGGCTGTGTGGATAGGGCAAGGCCTTTCTTTAACCATAGAGCTCATAGTCACTTTTCTATGAGTGAGGAGACCACATCTCTCACAGAGACACATGGAACAACTCAAGTGCAAAACTGGGGTATGGGCCAAAAGCAAAGCCATTGGATGACCTCATGTTTCCAGGCTTCCAGGCAACCATCTTCAGCATTGCACAGATGGTGTGGTCCACGCATATGGGCACAGCCCTGGTCTACACTCTCTCCAGCCCTCAAGCAAAAACAGTGGCATTTGAGTCCCCCATGTCTGTGGGTATACACAGAGCCTAGGATGAAGAGCCTTTGTACACTCCACGACTTACCAGCACTGGGCCAGGCACCATGTGGGATGGAGACTGAAAGAACATGATCCTTGCCCCCAGGGAATCTTAAGTCTCATGGGGAGGACAGGCAAGTACCCAGAGACAGGCACAGGGTGCTGTGTGATGAGAACAATAACGATAAGTCAGGGAGTGGCTACTCTGCCTGTGCAGATGGAGCTGGGTGGGGGGTACTTGTGAGAGGGACACCTCCCACCCGCCAAGCTCAGCATCCCCAGGGGAGGATAACTGGCTGGCCTTTAGAGCTGAGGAGGAGTTTCAAAAGAAGCTCCAGATTTGTACATTTCTCTGTACAAAAGTCTCCCAAGATGGATAGGAAACATGTCCATGTTGTTTGCCTTAAACAGAGATGGGCATTTGAAAGCAGAATTGCCCAGGCGAGAGCTGGCCTTTGCTTTTTGGTCTGAGCAGCCCATCTGTAAGGCCTCACACGTGCAGACCCATAGGCACTTCATGTCAGAAGCCCTGATGGAAAGGTGCTCAGTGCTTTCTATTATCCGGCCTTCCTGCATGTTCCTTGTCAAGAGGAACCTTGTCAATCCTTCCTTTGATGAGGCACAAGTGGGCACCTCAAAGCCATCAGCACTCATCTGACGGAAGATGGAGGAAGAACCACAGAACCAGTGGGCAGGCCGAGGACTTGGGCCTGGGGAGGCCTCTGTAGGACCGAGAATGCCCACCTGCTCAACCCTCCCCAGGCTCCAGCTTTGTTTGTCCTGCTCTCTGTGTCCCTCCCTCTCCTGGTTGAATTATGAACACTGATTGTGAAGGAAGCCAGCCTCTCCTAAGCAGAAATACAGGGAGACTTTGTTTCAGTCTTTGATGGAAAACAGCAAATAGACTTGACTTCATTTGAATGCCACCTTATCAGTTTCAAGGAATGCTGGGTTTTAGGTCCCCGTGCTGGCTGGTTGGGCATTCTAGGGCTGTGTACCGTCCCTACTGCATGAGTCCCCAGGGGGCTTTGTGACGCCCATTGCGTATCGGAACTCTCCTCGTTTGGGTGAGTGTCAGTTAAGCCAGATCTTTCCCCCCATACTTATAAAAGCAACATTTGCTCATGATTCTGCCCTCTGGAAACAACATAATTATATTTTGTTGTATTCATTTTTCTCTCTGTTCTGTGCATTCACATGTGTATACACATACACATTTAAAATTGGGTTTATATTATATATGCAGATTTGTGTATTTTTATAATCCCATCTCACCAACATTTTAAAACTTTATTTTAAATCAACACATGGTATACCCTAAATTTTTTCTCAATACTCTGTTGTTTGGCACATACATTGTTTTAAATATGCGACTATTTTAGGGACGCCTGGGTGGCTCAGTTGGTTAAGCGGCTGCCTTTGGCTCAGGTCATGATCCCAGCCTAATGGGATCGAGTCCCACATCGGGCTCCTTGCTCGGAAGGGAGCCTGCTTCTCCCTCTGCCTGCCTCTCTGTCTGCCTGTGCTCACTCTCTCTCTCTCTCTCTAACAAATAAATAAAATCTTAAAAAAAAAATATGCGACTATTTTAAACAATACTGTGATTAGCACTTCTGCTACATAAGTCTTTGGCTGCATTTGTGCTTAATATCCTGGGATAGAATCTCAGGAGTTGAAGTACAGGTTCTTGGGTTATGAACATTTGAAACATTGTTGATATATGTTGTTAAGACGTTCTGCATTTCAGTCCTTTCTATACATTTCTTGTCCTCCCTACTAGGTTGTAAATGTCAGGGCCCTGAATCCTCAGAGCTCAGTCACTCCATAAACAGACACTGGATTATTTAATTACAGTGCCTTGTGGCTCCTCTCTTTCATTATCAGATGGTGCCTCTTGGCCTCCGGTTCACCAATGACTAATTCTGCTAGTTCATCATCTCACACTGGAAGAAGATTTGGCAGAAATCCAGTGTGGGTCATGCTGAATAATATACTCTGGAATATTCACAACTACATTAGCATATTAATCCCAGAACAACCTGTTCAGGGTTAACTCAATGTTTTCCAAACTTCTTTACCCAGGGAACCATTTTTTTTTTCCCCACATAAATGAGGGTTTTTATATACTATTAAAACATTTTCTTTTTTTTCCCAGCTGTTGAAATCATACTGATTCTATCCTGTGCCTTACCCCAATTAGCATATAACATAAGCATGCCTCAGATAGTTACAAACGCTTTGAAAATATCCTTCCTAAAGGCTACTCAGTGATCCCTTTTAAGGCAGTACTTTAGGGAATACTTATTTCTGGGAGCTGGTTCCCCAACCCAAGCCTGCTAGTCTGCACCAAACCTCACTCTAAGAAGGGTTTGTTTGGATTATTCAGCACATTTTCTTAGGACAGATTCCCAGGAATGAAATTATAGGGTCAAAGGATATGAGTTGTTATGACTCTCTTGATGAAACTGTTCATTTGTTCCAACGGTTTTCAATACAGCAAGGCTGGGAGGAGGGAGAGCCTGGGTCCAGTCTAGACCTGGCTGCTACTGTAGGGAGAAGGAGAAAATAGTGAGATGCCCCTAAACACACAGAGATAAAATGCCCCTCTAAGAGGACAATTAGCAACTGCAACACAGAATGACCAGGAGAGGTGCTCCAGAAGATTCCCTAGTAGAGCACACAGAGAGAGTAATATTATTTATTTTTTTACAGATTGCAAATGTCCCTGAGGATCTTATGTATATTCACCCATGTTTCCAAATGTTATGGGAACTCTGTATTTTGCTAAGAGCGAGGACTCAGAAACAGACAAACTTACACTTCCATTTCTGGCTTTTAAGTGTACCTCCGCTTTCTCATTTGAAAAAGGATGACTACACCTCTCTGTTGGGATGGCTGTGAAGATTAAGTAACAAGATGCATGCAAAATGTTTACAATGGTGCTTTGCCATTTTATTTAAAAAAAATTTTTTTTAGGAGAAAGGTGGGGGAGGGGCAGAGATTTTTTTTTTATTATTAAGATTTTTTATTTATTTGACAGAGATCACAAGTAGGCAGAGAGAGAGGATGAAGCAGGCTCCCCACTGAGCAGAGAGCCTGATGCGGGGCTCGATCCCAGGACCCTGAGATCATGACCTGAGCAGAAATCAAGAGTCAGGCACTTAACTGACTGAGCTCCCCAGGCATTCTGGCGCTTTGCCATTTAAAAATTTCATCACTCCAAGTACTTCAGGATCACATGCTTCTCTAAAGACTTAGAAAACAAAGACTAAAATTAAATACTAAATGATTAAAACATGTAGGCAAGTCTAGCAAAGGCATCTTTAGTAGTGAAGACATTTTAAGACTTTAAATTTTGGGAGGGGGATATCACATCCAATTATTTACAAGAATTGACCTTACTGTTTTGGGATGGCCCTAATTAATACCATAAGCACATGCCTAATCCGGCCATTACATATTTCAGCACCGAGTGCTCCATAAATAGTGTTTTGGATGCTACTGCTGTAGACAATGATGGTGACAAACAGTCTCCAGAGTTAAAACAAGCAGGCTCAAGGTCCAGAAACTTCATCAACATCATGGGAAGCATGTAGGCTCTGCAGGCAGCGTAACCTAGTCTGCAGAGATTATTAACAGAAGTAAAAAAGTACAGCAAGGATCTTGAGAGAAGAGCTCTCAAAAGTCATAATTTGTCCCTATTGTTATTCCCTTGTTGGGGCATGGGAGAAATGGACCTGGACAGAGTGCTCTCTGTTGATGGGTGGAGATGGGAAACCAGACCTCACCAATGGAACCCTTCTGAAAGGGTTTCCAGTTCCTGGAGCAGGAAGTTGCTGCTGTGAGTCCAGGTACATCAGCCTCCTGATAAGGCCTGGGATCTTGCAGGTGAAGGGGCAGCTGCTAGACACACCAGGATAGAGTCCTGATTACCATTTGGATGGAAAACCATTTGCATCAGGCTTATACTCCAGTCTCTTAAGAATTTGATGAGCCTGATGCAGTCCTCATGCCTGATGGACCCTCAGGGCTCTGAAAAAATTCAGTCTCCTGACCTGGTAAACTGAGGACCTACCCTGGGCTGTAGGGACCTGACCAATGCCCTGTGACATGGGGAGCGATGCCAGTGGTCGCTCCTTTGCTCTGTAGGATGTTCATGGCTTATCTTGCTTTGTAGTGATGCTAACAATCTGGAAGATTGCTTTCTATGCCTGGGCCTCAGTTTTTCATAAAATGAAGGGGTTATAGCAGATAATATTTCAATAGACCTTGATAGATGCAACTGGGAAAAGGAATCCCTTACCTTGAAATGACCCAGAACATTCTGAATTCTAAAAACGTGTTCAGAATATTCCTACTCTGTTGTATCATTTTCAGAGTATCTGCTTTCCAGGTGTTGTTTTAGTGTACTCCATGAAAAAGGAATCCTGGGGTTAATAAAATAGGAAATGCTATCATGTTAGAGATGAGGAGAAATCCTGTAGCAAGGAGATCAGGTTAGCTCAGGGTTTTCCTAAACTTATTCAGGAGTCCTACTCTTTTTGTTTTTGGAACATCTGTTGAAATGCTTCTTATGAACTGCGTTTGAAGCCCATTATTTTATTATTTATTTATTTATTATTAACATACAATGTATTATTTGTTTCAGGGGTACAGGTCTGTGATTCATCAGTTTTACACAGTTAATAGCACTCACCATAGCACAAACCTTCCCCAGTGTCCATCACCCAGCCACCCCATCCCTCCTACTCCCCTCCCTTCCAGCAACCCTTCAGTTTGTTTCCTGAGATTAAGAGTCTCTTATGGTGTCTCCCTCTCTGGTTTCACCTTGTTTCACTTTTCCCTCCCTTCCCCTATGATCCTCTGTCTTGTTTCTCAAATTCCTCATATCAGAGAGATCATATGATAATTGTCTTTCTCTGTGGTTAACTTATTTCGCTCAGGATAATACCCTCTGGTTCCATCCACGTCATTGCCCATGGCAAGATATCATTTTTCTGATGCTGCGTAGTATTCCATTCTGTATATAGATACCACACCTTCTTTATCCATTCATCTGTCAATGGACAACTATGAAGCCCATTATTTTAGATTAGTGGAAGTGTCTCTTCTAAATTGGTCTTTTTCTTGCTCCAGGTCACTCAGCAGCTCCCGGAATATGGTGTGCTGGTTCATCGAGTTCTCCCAGAGAAGGCCAGAGGGAAAGGGGAGATGGCCTTGGGGATCTGTACCAAGGGTGTCATAGTATACGAAGTGACAAACAACAGCAGAATTGCAACTTTGCGGTTTCAGTGGAGAGAAATCAGGAAGATTTCGACTTGTGTGAGTGCACCTCAGTGTATAACTGCATCATTTCCCTTTGTTCTGTTGTCCCTTTAAAGGAGCAGGGGGGTTGTGTGATCTTCCCCTGACCAGATAAGTTCATACCAGTTACTCCGAGGCACTGTGATGTATTTGGAAGAAGCCTACCTGGAGATTAGAGAGTCCTCAGGAGGCCATTTCCTCCCCACCATCTCTTGCCTGGACCCTCTGTACCCCCATGGATAGCCAGCCATCAGCTGAAAAGGCTACACCTTTCCTCTGGGTAGAGTTCTCTTAGTTCAGGGAATCCACCGATGCTGAGAGCAAGGTTGGTGTTGGGAAATGGGAGAGGAGAGCCTACTGTAGGTGGACTGAAATCTGCTTGGTTTTGAAACATTTCCCTTGTGTTTTCAATTTTCCCTGTGCACACAGTGTCCTGAGGCATCCAGCCTGTCTCCCATGAACTAGAGGTGGGCTACAGGATGCTGGGGACTGCACACCTTTGATGCCCGTTGAAAATTTAGAAGACATTTTTTAGAAACAAAAACCCCTATTAAGCACATTGCATTTGAAATTGTATTTCAGTGCCATTTGCATGAGTAAATTTATATACTTCCTGAATTTAATTACAATAAATTTGCCACCAAAAGCATTACGCCTATCCCCACAGCAGATTGCTCCAGTACCTAATCTTCCTGCTTGTCCCATGGGTCACCCCAGCTAGTGTGCCATTTCCTTTAGTGATGATTTCCTTATCAATCATGAAGGTCTTTGTCTTTTAGCCCACGGGGGAAATATCAGCTTTTTCTATTTAATTTTCTCTTAGGGTTTTAAAAGTTTTCCTCCTGGCTACATTGTTGTTTTTATAATCATTATCTGATGTTAGAGTTTCCTAAGTAGAGTGTAAATGGTTTAATTCATTTTCTTTTTTTTTTTTTTAAGATTTTATTTATTTATTTGAGAGAGAGAGATCGAGCACAGGCAGACAGAGAGGCAGGCAGAGGCAGAGGGAGAAGCAGGCTCCCCGCCAAGCAAGGAGCCCGATGTGGGACTCGAGCCCAGGACGCTGGGATCATGACCTGAGCCGAAGGCAGCCGCTTAACCAACTGAGCCACCCAGGCGTCCCTAATTCATTTTCTTAATGTTTCCTTTATTTTTTCCATCTTGGTTGTTGAGGTTAACATATTGATCCAGATTGATTCTTTTTTTTTTTTTAAGATTTTATTGATTTATTTGACACAGAGAGAGATCACAAGTAGGCAGAAAGGCAGGCAGAGAGAGAGAGGGAAGCAGGTTCCCCACGAACAGAGAGCCCGAAGTGGGGTTCAATCTCAGGACACTGAGATCATGACCTGAGCTGAAGGCAGAGGCTTAACCCACTGAGCCACCCAGGAACCCTTCCATCATGTTCTTAATAGTGTTTCTTTTTCCATTTTTTAAAGATTTTACTTATTTATTTGAGAGAGAGAGTATGTGAGAGGACAAAGGGGGGAAGGGAGCCCAATGTGGGATTCCATCCAAGGACCCCAAGATCATGATCTGAACCAAAGGCAGACACTTTACCAACTGAGCCACCCAGGACCCTCTTGATAGTGTTTCATGATAAATTGTTTGTCTTTGGAAAAAAAGCTTATATGTAAAAGTAAATAACTGAACAGAATTTAATTGAGTTCATTAAAATGGCTTATAATACACTATCAGGAAATTTTTTCTATTTTTGACTATCTCTAAAAGTAAACAATATTTATATTTATAAGTTTTTCATAATTTTAATGATTTGACTTTAATTCAATTGAAAGATTATTTGAGGAATTTTAATTACTGAATTAATTCAATACTATTACATTGCTTCCTATTTTCTTTATGTCATGGTTAACTTTTTAAATTTTTCAATCTAATTTGTTTTAGGACATTTGTAAAAATACAGGTAACCTAAAATGTAATTTTGAAAAATAGAATTTTTGAAGTTATAAAATTTAACAATCCCCTTAAGTAAATCCCTTATATTTAAGTTGGTTTAATGTTTACAGAAATTTATTTTCCCATGATCAGGGACAATTCCTTAACTAAGGCTGAAAGTCATCAGGTTTACAAGACAAACTTAGTAGCTTAAAAACAAAAACAACCCTGCTACTAATTAAGGATTTCCATGAGTTGATGACTATATTCCATGAATATCTTTTTTATGGAAAAGTCATCCCATGAAATGATGTCACCAATTGCTTGCCACAGATCAGGCATCTTGCACTGAAAATGACTGTCACTCTTCATGCTTCTGCAAGCACAAAATGCAGAACTCAATACAAGAATGAGCTCAGGAAGTTGATTTGAAACTTGCCTAATTAATAGCAGATGCCAAGACGTTTCAGACAATTGGAGACCATTCATCTCACCAGCCTGCAGGGAAATAGCAGTAGAGTGGAGAAAAATGCCATTTTGGAAGACTCTGATTTGTTGGTGCGTTAGTAGCCTGTCTGTAGCAGAGACAAGGTTCATTCCAAAGATTATCCAATTGAGGAAGTGTTCGTTATGGAACGATGAACCTACTCGTGTTGGTAGCCATCCCCAGTTATTTGCGGATGTTTGGAAGCCTGAAGGGGAATGCAGAGGGCAGGGGAGGATACGGGCTTGGTAGGGCTCCCTTTAAGAAAAAGAATACAAAGTTCTGAATGCAAACTATGAAATGAAAATGAATATTCCTTTAGAATGAGAAAATAAATTGCCACAACTTGTGCATTGAAAAATGGGAACAACTACTGCAAAACCATCACGCCAAAAATGATTATTGTCATTAAGTTACTCCCTGATAAACTGTCATTCCTTTTTTCTTTTTTTTGGTGGCGTATGCTCTGATGATGTTTCCGTATTATGGAACTTTTGTAATGTTTTCTCTAGAGGCAATAGAAATACAATTTAGACTTTCTTCCAGCACGGCTGACTGAAAGTTATTTTTCTTATTGAGAAGATGCATAAAGCCTGCAGTTTTGCCCAGAGACACACCTGCTGTTTGTAGAGCTGCCAAAGGTTTCTGGGCTATGAGTGCAAGGAATCAAATATTCTATTCCACGTGATTCTCCATCAAGAAAGGAAAAACATTGCGTGATGTGTTGAGAATGCGGTATCTACATTTCTAAAGTATATCCCCGATAGGACAGAAGTGCCGCTTGATCAGGGTGTTTTGAGAATTAAGTCGTTTTTTCATTTCTGACAACTGAAAGAGATTTCTGCCAGACTGGCCTCTAGCTCTGAACATTTCCGAGCTCGCTTTGCACACATTACAGGAACATGGGAAGACTTGCCCAGAGCCCCTCCCGGCCCCCTCAACTTCATTAGCTCCATGGCAGATCTGCCTCCGTCTGGAAGAGCATCATCGTTCTGCAAAGAGATACCAGACCAGACACACCAACTAGCAGGCGAGCAAACAGCAATAACAATATGACTCGAGGGGCACCCGGGTGGCTCAGTGGGTTAAGCCTCTGCCTTCGGCTCAGGTCATGATCCCAGGGTCCTGGGATCGAGCCCCGCATCGGGCTCTCTGATCAAGCAGGGAGTCTGCTTCCTCCTCTCTCTCTGCCTGCCTCTCTGCTTACTTGTGATCTCTGTCTGTCAAATAAATAAATAATATCTAAAAAAAACAAAAACAAAAACAAAAAAACAATATGACTCGAGGGGATGGAATATTCAAAATGGTAAAGCAATGCTTTGAAACTAAGTGAGGTTATGGAAGCACCAAGTGTGTTTGTCCTGCAGTAACAGAGGCATAAATAAGTTTTTTGTGTGTGTACTGAAAACTCCGAGATTCAAGTTTGACATCATCTTGTTCACAGAGTAGCTCACCTCTGTGAAAGGTTGCTGGCAGATACCCATTTCTCATTAAATGATGTTATCAAAATGGAGAAGAAATCCACATGACCACAGTCGAGACTGTTTTCAGCTTTATGCCTGGAAATTCCACTTATTGTGGTGCTTAGTACCATAAAGCATTAGTGTCTATAAAGGAGAGTCTTGCCAAGAGTTTATGAGTTGAAAGAAAGAAAGATTGTGTGTGTGTGTGTGTGTGTGTGTGTGTGTGTGAGTGATTCTCTCTTCTCAGATTTGTTAAAGGACAGTTATTAGATCTTTGAAAAATGACATACTCACCTAAAATTTTTAGTACCTGAGTGCACTTAATATAAAATTGTCAAGACTGTATGAGAGCCTATCAACGTGTATTGACAAAGGGGTTGGTTTCCAAGCCAATATTCAAGTTTGGAAAAGCAAATATTCAGTTGGTGGAATTCAGACATCATTATAATTTGAATACTAAGAAAAAAATATTAAGGCTAGCAGGGCAACATCTATGAGTGTTTGAGAAAATACATTATTTTTAAAAAATGCTAGATACAATATAGTTCAATTGGACTCCAAATCCACTCACATAGCAAAAGGAGGTTCAACGTTACGCTTGTCAATAAAGTGAAAGAATATTTAGAAAATACTCAAGTTATTTAAAATTAGGTTAAAGGCAGGGGCACCTGGGTGGCTCGGATGGCTAAGTGTCCACCTTTGGCTCAGGTCATGATCCTGGGGTCCTGGGATTGAGCCCCACATTGGGCTCCCTGCTCAGTGGAGAGCCTGCTTCTCCTTCTCCCTCTGCCTCTCTCCCTGTTTGTGTACTCTCTCTCTCTGTTTCAAATGAATAAATAAAATCTTTAAAAAAAGTAAAATTAGGTTATGGGCAAAAGAATTTTCTCAGAGGAAACGTAATGAATTATTATTTGTCTTTTGTTAATATTTGACCCTGTAGACGGAGCTTCTGAGAAATGGTGACTATTATGAATTAAAAGGTATTAGCATTAACAAGGATCAGGAAAGGAACCCTTTCAAGCATAAGCCCTGTATTTATAAAAATTATCTTTCTAAGAGTAAGCTCAAGGTTCTTATTGAAATATCTAGAATATCTAGACTAGAGATTTTATTTAGAAGTTATATATAAATCTATATTTACTATCATCTCTATTACTTTGCATTTTATTGTTCTTATTAACATTGTGTTTTGAAAATATCACAAATTTTTTTTCCTCCAAAGCTCCATATAGACAATCCCATATAGTTAATCCTCTCCAGTTTATCCCACTGAGCTGTACAGTATTATCATTTTGTATGTGGGCCCTGAAGTTATGTATAAATGTAGGGAAGCATTTCTTGGTGATGTGACCTGAATTCTGCTGGAGTCTGAGAACTCTTGGTATATTTCCGTCTCTGTAGGATAAAGACAATTGTATGACTTCCCTCATTCTGTAGCTTTGAGGATGAAATGAATTAATATCCAGAAAGCACTTAGAACAGAGCCTTGCCCATATAGCAAGAAATATGAAAGTGCATACAGTGATCTTATCTTTTCTATAACCCTGCTAGCTGCAATTTTGTCTGTAACTTCTGGGAGTTTGTGCAATGAAAACTACAGATAAACTTTATGGCCTTTCGAAATGCACACTGAGGATTATGTTCACTCCTTGCTGAGGGTCAAGTGTGTGCCTGAGTCATTTCCAATGCTTTTCACCTTGCACATTTCTCAGCAGTTAGCCATTGCCCAATTAATAAGCATTGGCTTTGTAAATGAAGAAAAAAAATAAAATGAAGAATTTTTTTTAATCTAAAAAACAATATTGGGCCATGGTCATACATCTGTCATACACTTCTGGATGCCTACTATAGTGATCCCAAACTGAGGGTTCTAGCATTTGATAACTCTGGACTGTCATGCTTCAAGAGACAGTAAACATAACCAACATATGAAAACCTGTGTTTGCTCCCTCCAGTGGAAGAAGTTCACCATCACGAGCAGCATCACTGGGAAAAAGCACACGTTTGTCACTGATTCAGCCAAGACCTGTAAATATTTACTAAGACTCTGCTCTGCCCAGCATGGGTTTAATGCTCAGATGAGCTCCCTGACCGTTGCAGCTGGTGAGTAGACATTATATTGTACACATCAACCTCCAGTTTGGAAAGCCTATTATTTCATAAAACAATTTGTATAAATATCAACAGTTGACCCAGAAACCTCTAAAAAGTTTTAGATCTCTCTAATGACTCAAGAAGTACCATCAAGAGAAATACATTTTTTTTCTTCAACTGGTAAATGCTAAAATAAATGACATGGGGGGAAGGGGTACATGGATACCATCTTTCTGAAGTGGAATGGGGAGGATATATCAAAAGCTTTTGAAAAGCCCATGTCCATTAGCACTGAAGTTTCATTTGTAGACAGATACTTATCCAAAGGTGATACATGGAGAAGTACACAGAAGTTTATGCTCATGGGTGTTCACTAGAACGTTATCTGTAACAGTGACTGTTTGGAAGCGACCTAGGTCTCCAAAGACAGAAGACTAGTGAAATAAATCACAACGCAGCTCTATAATTTGGAAATTAAAGTCAGTTTTTGGAGTATGATGACATGTGAAAATACACATGATATGGTGCTAAGTGAGGAAACGTAAAATATGAAGTCGTGTCTCGCGCCAATAGAACTTTCTACCACGATAGAAATATGCACACTGTTCGTTCTGGGGTCACTGCCAGTGGGTACAAGGTCACTACCAGCGTATACCTATTGAGCACTCGAAAGGTGGCAGAGAGAGCTGAGGAACTACATTTTTTACTTTATTTAATTTTATTTAATTTTAACTGATATACTTAAATGTAAATGGCCGCCTGTGCCTCCTGCCCTGGAAAGCACCGGCCTCAACACCAGGATAGTAACTCGGTTTGTTTTTTGTTTTTTGTTTTTTTTTAAAGATTTTATTTATTTTATTTATTTGATAGACAGAGATCACAAGTAGGCAGAGAGGCAGAGAGAGAGAGGAGGAAGCAGCTGTCCACAGAGCAGAAAGCCTGATGCGGGGCTTGATCCCACGACCCCGGGACCATGACCCGAGCTGAAGGCAGCAGCTCTAACCCACTGAGCCACTCAGGCGCCCCAACTTGGTTGGTTTTAACATGTTCTGACACAAGGAAGGAAGAATATGGAAATGAAGGGCACCAGAGTACCTTCACGGGTTATACTATCGCCTTTGTGGGCACACTGCAGGCAAGCATGATTGTTTCCAAGCTTTCAACAATGTGCATGTAGAATGGCTTTAATTAGGGAAGAGACTATTAGGTGAAATGAGGCCACACATCACAGAAGACTAGTTAATTCTTATTGAATACTTAGGAAGTGCTAAAGAGCTATTTATTATTGTTATGAGTACTTTCCCAGGAAGTATGCTAAGCCCTTCCATGAATTATCTCATTTATGCTCATAAGACACTGTTTCCTTACATCGCAATTGTCAGACAGCCTAAGGAGGCCAGCACTAGTGCTACTGACAGAAGCAGACCGAAGCTTGAAGAAGAGAAGTAACGGGCCAGCTGGGTGGTGCTGGGGCTGAGGTTTTGAACCTGTGGCTCCTTGAGGCCTGGTGCCTAGGCACTTCACTTGGCCAGTAAAGCCTTCCATAGCCTCCCAGAACAGGGACTTTAGGACTAGAGAGGTTTGGAGTGGAGCATTGGATGGATTTCATTTGCTGTTGATCTCTAAGCATTATTTCTTCTTTAGTTAGAAAAGAGGACCATCTGGGAGAGTGGTTTCAGCCTTCATATTCATACAGTGGTCTCTTTGAGCCAATCATCCTAGAGCTTTCTAGGGATGGGAAAATCTCAGACTCCATACGGACCCACTGAACACACCTGCATTTGAAAAGAGGCCCAGGGGACTTGGATGCACATAAAAGTTTGAGAACTCCCAGCTTGGAATGTGGCCCCTGGAGTCCATTGGACTCAGGGTGGTGGCACTTACTAGCTGTGTGACTTGGGGCAATTCACTTCCCTTCTCTGAGCCTCAGTGTCCTCAGATGAGCACACTGGGGTCTGGTTAGGCTTTAGAGGGACAGTATGTGTGATGTTTCTAGCTC
>RCUC01154231.1:0-50767 GCA_003697995.1 Taxidea taxus jeffersonii
AGAGAAAGAGAGAATCTAAAGCAGGCTTCACGACCAGCACAGAGCCCAGTCTCACAACCCTGCGATCAGGATCATTCTGAGCCAGAATGAAGAGATGGACACTCAACCGATGGAGCCACCCAGGCAACCCCATCATTATTTTGCATTTTAAAGTTATTAGTGAGGGAGCACCTGGGTGGCTCAGTGGGTTAAAGCCTCTTCCTTCGGCTCAGTTCATGATCTCAGGGTCCTGGGATCGAGCTCTGCATCGGGCTCTCTGCTCAGCAGGGGGCCTGCTTCCTCTCTCTCTCTTTCTCTCTGCCGGCCTCTCTGCCTACTTGTGATCTCTGTCTGTCAAATAAATAAATAAAATCTTTTAAAAAAAGTTATTAGTGAGATAAAACATCTTCATTAATTTATAGGTTTTATCTTCTTTTGGGAACTGTCTATGCATCTTTTGTCCATCTTTTTACTTATGTCTTCACTTAGAGTTGATAGTAACCCATTTCCTGTGATATATTTTATAAAATTTCCCCTGATTTGTCACTTATTGTTAAGTTGGATTTTTTCTTATCCTGAGAAAACAGGTATTGGGTATAGTAAAATTAGGTTCATAGGACCACGTTACAAACATTGATGTCCTATATGTGATATATTTATTAAAAGAAAATAAGTATAGGGGTGCTTTGGTGGCTCAGTCAGTTAAGCATCTATCTTTGGCTCAGTCGTGACCTCCATGTCCTGGGATCAAGTCCTGCACTGGGCTCCCTGCTTCTCTTTCTGTCCCTTTCCCTGCTTGTGCTCTCTCTGCTCACTTGCTCTCTCTCTCTCAAATAAATAAAATCTTAAAAAAGGAAAAGTATATTAATTATAACATTTATGCTGTGTAACAGCTTACAGTGAGTAGGATCTGCTCTCCCCAGAGGACTGAGTCACACATTTCTAGAAAACAGGTGCAGTGTCTTCTTCCTTTCAAAGCCTATCACATCCTAGGATGTGTTGTACTTTCAGTAGTTGCCTTTGAAATGATGGTCGACCAAAGTGAATGTTCTGCTCTCCACTGATACGTGTCAGCTCAGAAGGAGCGGTAAGCTACAGCCAGGGGGCCAAATCGCTTCCTGTTTTTGTAAGCAAAATTTTACTGAAGCACAGCCACGTTCAGTGTTGTCCTCCAGCTTTCACACCCCTTCGCTTGCATCCGACAGCAGAGTTGAGTGACTGTGGCAGAAACCATATAGCTCATAAAGTAGAAATATTTCATAATCCAGCCCTACAGAAAGCATATGGTGACCCCTGACCCACAAGTTCTCCACGGCTCTGTGCCTTCTCTCACACTGAACGTACTCGGTCTTGCTCTCAATGCTCTAACACTACCCTCAGCTCCGATCTCAGCTCCATAAAGTCTGAGGACAGAGCCCCCTGGGGGTCCAGCCAGCTCAGGGCCCTCAGAGCTCTCACCCTCCTACGCACATCTCTACCGTCCCAGCTCTGCCTCACCCCCAAGCCACCTATGTGGGGACAGTGTCAGGTGTGCAGGCAGCACCCTGGCCCCCCTGTTCTTAGTCACATTGACCTACTGCATGGAGTCTTGGGACTCATGTGTCTGACAAGACATCTGCTCAGATAAATACTCTCCCTTCCCACTTAAGAAAGGAAGAGCTTGGGGTGCATGGGTGGCTCAGTGGGTTAAAGCCTCTGCCTTCGGCTCAGGTCATGATCTCGGGGTCCTGGGATCGAGCCCTGCATCAGGCTCTCTGCTCAGCGAGGAGCCTGCTTCTTCCCCTCTCTCTCTCTCTGCCTGCCTCTCTGCCTACTTGTGGTCTCTGTCTGTCAAATAAATAAATAAAATCTTTAAAAAAATCTTAATAAAATAAAATCTTAAAAAAATAAATAAAAATCTAAAAAAAGAAAAGAAAGGAAGAGCTTGGTGGTTTTGCTTTGTTGATTGGAGACTGACGTGAGACCTGATTCATGTGGGAGTGCCCAGCAGTACTAACTCAGGTGACAGCTGTGTAGAGCTGGGTTTTCCACTCCATGGTTCTGCCTTGAACTCTCTAGGCAGCTCTGGGAGAGATGTTGCCTATTCTTATTCTTGTGCAAATCCAGACTTCTCAGTCTCCCCAGCTGGGTCTTCAAGGCCTTCACTTTAACATAATAAAATCAAAAGACTTAGATCTAACTCAGTGTGGCCAAAGAGACAGCTCATTGTCATTTTTATCCATGGTGGATATGATGATGATTAGTGCAATTTCACAGAGTTCCTGGATCTCTTGCTTTTCTGTATGGGATAGGATTGGACTTCTCTACAGTTAGTCTGTGGTTAGGTGTGGTCATGTGATTTGCTTTGGTCAACCAAATCTAAGCATAAGTGACATGTGTTACTTCTGGGTAGAAGATATAAGGGCTAGTTTATGCTTTGCTATGTTTTCTTTTTCCATCTAAAGTGGTAACCAGCAACATTTGAGGTAGTAACTGATTCCTCAGCCTGGGTCTCTGAGTAACTACACATAACCAGAGTCCCTTGCCAACCCTCAGTGAACATGGAATAAATTTTTGTTTATTATACAGAGTTTTGGTGATTGTTTGTTACTGTAGCATAAACAAGTCTCATCCTGACTGATACAACAGGAGAAAACTGGAACCTCTACTCAAAATGGCATATACTCCTATGTACAATTCTGTTTCTGAGGAATGAAAACATTGGGGAAATGCCTTCTAAATAACAAAAAGAAAAGAGGGGTAAGATACAAATATATACTTACCACATCATTAATGCTTTATTTATTTTTAATATACCACCACACCCCTCTCTCCCAAAGAGGTGAAGTAAAAATATCTGAATGCCCATAATCATTGTCTTTACATGACAGAAGCTTGTATTGTTTTCTTCTTTTATATTTTCTGAATTTTCTTTGTACTTGAATACATTATTAAATGTCCCAGTGTATAATTTTTAAGTACTCAGCAGTGCATGTTAGACGAAGAAGGATCTCTGTCCTCATCTGTCATTCCATGTATCACCTCTTTCATATACCAGCATATCAAATGCATTGTATAGAACTCTCCACTGGGTCTTCATGAGCCTCAGGGAGTCCTCTTCCAAGGACACATACCTGTGTCTTCGTTACCTTTCAGAGGTTCCTAACCCAGTGAACCTGGAAGGCGTAGATACATACTCCAAGGATGTAAGAGGTCAGGTCTGGTCCCATGGCTTCTTGTTCTCACACAGGCAACCAAGCTGTCAAGCAGTATAACTTCAGGAGTCGATTCTGATACCATAGATACATATCATGTTCCTTTAAAAAAGTTATCCTCGTCATCACGACACGGTTCGTTAGCAGTTACGAACCATGTAACCTGACTTCCTCATTTTACAGACGGCAGGATTTGAGCGAAGGGGTGTTAAGTGACTTTCTGGAACGAAATAACGATAGAAAAATAAAAGGTCTTGTGATTCCCAGTATAGTGCTAGTCATTCACTCATTCCCTCTGAAACACGTCATGTCTGCTATTTGCATGACTCTCAAGTAGGCTGTGTGGGAAGTGTAAGGATGAATGAAGCCCATCATTAGTACTTCAAGATTCTTACGATCAGGAATTGGAGATAAGGTGTTCAAAATCCTGTTCTCATTGGCATAATTTGGGCTAAGATTCAGAAGCCAGATTTCTATAGACCCTCTAGTAATTGATCAGATATTTGTGTTTTCGTGCATGAGACTCTTGTCTTCCCCATAGGAACTTCCATCTGAGGACTGCCCACAACCTCCACACCCATTATGGCACAGGTGCCTCGTTCCCCTTTTCTCTTCAGTGGGCGTCAACCTTTTCTTTCTTTTCCCATGACAACCCTTCATAAAGGAAATATTAGATGGAATACTTGTATGCAATGAGTGGGGGAAAGCTCAGTCGTCCTGTGTGTCTCCTTAACTCTCACTACTGCATACATACCTTGGACATGAATGCATGGGGTTTCTTCTCTACCAGGAAATTCTCTGTGACACCCCCTTGGTGTCCTGTGGCTTAACTCAGCTCTGACACTATCTACCTGGAAATAGCCTGAGATCCCACCCATGAAGGGCTCAGTCCCACAAGACTGCCCTCCCCGCCTTCCACCCCCACTTCAGATGCCGAGGGTGAATCCAGGTGGTCACCTGTGCGTCTGATCAATCAGCTATAAATCTGAGGTTCCCACTGTCCCTTCCTTGGGTTTGATGAATTTCCTAGAGTGGTTCACAGAGCTCAGGAAAATAGTTTACTTACTGTTGACCAGTCTATTATAAAAGGTTATGAAGTGGGGGCGCCTGGGTGGCTCAGTTGGTTAAGCAACTGCCTTCAGCTCAGGTCATGATCCTGGAGTCCTGGGATCGAATCCCACATTGGGCTCCCTGCTCGGCAGGGAGTCTGATTCTCCCTCTGACCCTCCCCCCTTCTCATGCTCTCTCTCGCTCTCTCTTTCTCTCTCAAATAAATAAATAAAATCTTTAAAAAAAAAAAAAAGGTTATGAAGTGCTATGACGAACATCCAGATGGAAGAAATGCACAGGGCTGGGTGTGTGGGGCACCCATGCTCTATGCACGTGTCACTCTCCCAGCACCAACATGTGCTCATCCATGCAGAAGCTCTCAGAAGCCCTACTTTAGGGATTGTTATGGGGGCTTTATCACATAGGCATAACCAATCATTAACTCCATCTTTAGCTCTTTTCCTCTCCCTGGAGAATGGGGATCAGAGTGGGAAATGGGGCTGAAAATCCCAAGCTGCTAATCATAGCTTGGTCTTTCTGGTGACCAGCCCCCATCCAGGAGTTCAGCAAGAGTCACCTCTTTACAACAAGTACAAGTGCTATCATCCAGGAAATTTCAAGGGATTTGGTAACTCGGTCAGGAATTGAAGGCTGAACATTAGAACAAAAGATGTTCCTAGTGCTCTTATCTCATAGGAAATTACAAGGATTTTAGGAATTCTATGCAGGAACCTGAGGCAGAGACCAGTACATATATTTTCTCTGGCCTCACAGAAGTAGATTAAAACCATGGTGAAACTAGAGTGAGGGATATAAACACGCTGCTGTAGGTCCCTGCAAAGGCCTCTAAGGTGCACATGTGCTTCTTGGAACATACTCAGAAAATCATGTAGCTCTCAAACTATCACTTTATCCCAAAGCCCACCTTATTTACATATCCTCAGAATCCCCAAAGACACCCACCCCATGTCCAGCTTCCCTCCACGCAGCGCCTGGCTGTTCCCTGGAGGAGGAGACATTAACAGCCTCAGCCACCTGGGCTCATGAGTTTTTAATTGTGCCCGAAGTCAGTGTAGTTTTTTATAGTTTTCTGTGGCTTTACAAGAAGTACAAATACATGAGAGTTCAGAGATGGGGAAAAAAATATCCCTTTAGTCTGGGGATAATCAGGGAAGAGGGAAGTTTTCATGGAGGAGGTGACATGTGAACCGGGCAAGAATGGAAATAGCAGACTATTCTAGATGGAAGAGACCAGGGGGAGGAGGCATGGGCACCCTTGGGAAAAGGCATGGGCTCCTAGCCTGGTAAGAGCCAGGCAGGAGATAAGAGGAAAGACCGTCGGGGGCCATCATGTGAGCCAGGAGTTCCGAGCTTGGAAGTTAGATTGTACTCATCAGGCTTGGTGCCTCATTCAGGCCTCAGCAGGAAGCAGAGGGCACACCCAGGAGGTGTGACTGAGGCACACTTGGAAGTTTTTACTAGTTACAAAGACAGGAGGAAGGTTGGGAGAGATCGGTTAGGAAGGTTGAACACCCTAGAACTGGCAAGAACAAGGAAGAGTTGACAACCCCAGGCCTGAAGGGGAAAAGGGAAGAAGGAGTTGCCAAAAGGCTGGTGAGAAAGTGGGAGAGGGCCACCCACAAGGATAAAGCCAGTCTGCAACCTGTCTGGAGGTTGCTGAAGCATGCACATCCCCACCTCACTGCGCTGCCCGTTACTGCCTTCTTTATCTCCAGCCTGAGGGGCAAGCATGGAGCGGAAGCCAGGGAGATGAGAGCCCAGTGGGCAGTCCAGTGTCTTCCTCCTGGGACCTGAGCAGGGTAGAGCAGAGAGGAGAATGAGTCTGAAAGAAATGGTGGAAATGTCTGGTGCAATGGGGAACTAGGAAAGGTTTTGAACAGGTGAGCCCATGAACCGAGCTCACTACAAGCCAGAGAATGAGGGGAACGAGGCTCTTGCATTAGGTCTGGAGAGAGGCTGAAGACACGGACCCAGGGCAGTGGTAGAGGTATTGGTGCAGACAAAGGTCAGGAGCTGCGCTTCTTTCAGATACATGAGCTTTTCTGCTTTAGCAGTCTCTCACTCCAATCTGATATTGAGAGCTTATATACTTTCTAACCAGAAAACTGATTTTCCTATTTGTGGACTTCTCTCCCCAGATTTGAACCTGTGGTTTCAGGAGCTGGGGTGACCTGATGGGACATCCTTAAGAAGCTTCTGGACTCTGAACAAGAGGCAGCACCTGGCCACGTGTGCTCAGAGGAAGCCAGGCACCCCACGCTCCCAGATCCAGGCGCTCACCTCCGCAGCCTGTGACTCTAAGCAAAGCACGATAGCACTTTAGGAATTGACCACCCTGGATCGTAGACCCCAATGAGTGTTCTGAGGCTCCTTTTGCTGCCAGGCTGAAAACAAAGGGAATTTTCCCCCCTGCTTTTCCAAAGTGATTTCCAGAAGCAGAGATGAGTGGAAATTTTCCGTTGCAGAAATGGACCCATTGCCAATAGAGTTACTTTTATCTGCAGTTTCTTCTTGATTCCGGAAAAGCCTATTGAATCCGTGAATTCACAGAACTTTAAACAAACTCAAGCCATAATTGGCATATCGTATGGCTTAGTGGAATCTGGAAAGAATCTGAGTTATTTTAATTAACAGAAAGCATTTAAGTACACAGTGGACAGCTCCAATTGTGGAGAAAGGCCATTGAGTATTTCTGTGAAATCTAAATCACAAAGCATTTGTTTTAACCTGTAACGGCACCATACTAAATGATTTTTTTAAAACTCCATCTTCCCTTTTAAAAATGCTGGGTTTTTTTAGCCTCAGAAGCTAATGACTTACATTTTAAAAAAACTGACACGCTCATATGCCGTACATGCAAAGATTTCAGATGGGTACCCATAATGGTCAAAGCCTCAAACGAAGGCTCCTTTCCTGGCCCTCTCTCTGACTTTAAACTCCACCTTTCAGTGTCTCTGTCCCTGTCTGTGACACAGTGACACTCACGAGTCAAGGCCTTTGGTGGCTGGTGCTGTAGAAATGCCATGGGCTTCCCTCGTGTGTGTCGAGGGGGACGGTAACTGCATGCGGCGACAACCGGTGAATCCTGTTAAATCTGGACTGTGTGCCGCATCATGCAGCTCAGAGCACTAGCTGACCTATGGCGTAACCAGATATGTGCATTGTTGAGCTCAGCAGAGTCCTAGGTTAGCGGCCTATCTCAGTCTAGAGCCATGAGGATTGGGGCACATGTGATAGCTTCCCCTTAGACAGTGAGCTCCTGGAGGGCAAGGTGGGAGCAGATTTTGCTAATGCTGCAGCAAGCTGCCTCAGGCACGATTGACTCTAAGACTCATTCTAATACAGAAGAGAATGGCTACATGTAATATTCTTACTTTCTGTGACCTTAATATGATTGGCTAAAAAGAATGTAGTGGCAATTTTTAAAAACAGAAGAACTGGAGGAGTTGTGTGTCTTTAAAAAAAAAAAAGTACCTTTTACAAAAGAAGCAAAAATAACATTTGGGAGAGTTTGAGGAATTGAGAAAGGCCGAACAAACAAAAATCACCTATGATCTCATCATCTCAACACAAGTATTTTCATTTTTGCTGTTGGCGTTTGGTCTTTGTCCAGACATGTACACGATTTTAGCCATAGTTGTGATTATCTATCCTTTTTTTTTTTTTTTTTCAAATTTGTCATCATACTACGGGTTCCCACCCATGTGGCTGACTAGTCCTCCTAATTATCTTTTTTTTTTTTTTATTTGTCAGAGAGAGAGAGAGAGAGCGAGCACAGACAGAGTGGCAGGTAGAGGCAGAGGGAAAAGCAGGCTCCCTGCCGAGCAAGGAGCCCGATGTGGGACTCGATCCCAGGACGCTGGGATCATGACCTTAACCAACTGAGCCACCCAGGCGTCCCCTAATTATCATTTTTAATGAATGCATGAGTCACAGATCATAATGAGCGGGGATTGGGCCCAAACTCTCTTCATTCTCTGACCACTATAAGCCCATATTTTGACTAGCGGCCTACAGTGACATTTAGGGTTCCTAAAGATTAGTATCGTTTCAGAGTAGTGTTTAGGAATCCCTGAAAAGCCTGGGTATTTCCATTTCCCCCAGTGCACAGACATCTTCATAATGACCTCAAGTCCCTTTGGGGATGGCTTTGAGGAAGATCTACAGTATTCGGTGTTGTTGCAGGGTCCTTTCTGAGAACTGGGGGAAGAAGCTATGACTCTCAATTGTGAAAACTCAAGTCAGATTTCTGTTATATAAATCAAGTAATGCTTTGGTAGGCTGGCCATCAACTTCATTCTTAGGGCCAACATCACTGAAGATTTCCTACAAGTAAAGAATTCTGATTACTATCCTGGGATCTTATCCTCTCTACTGAAATCAGGAAGCCCATCTCAGGGGCGGCATCTCCTCCCAGCACCCTTGGCCTACAGAAAACAGCCACCTGTAGGTGTCCATGGTGGCTGGGGCTCCCTCACTAATGCATTTCTCAATGCTTTGGTGAAGGGAATATTCCTTGGGCCCTTTGAAGGTGAGGAAAGATGCATAGGTTACATATGATAAATTACTCCATTACCCCTAACGCCTTAAGCCTTTAGTATCCTTCCTGTACATTATTCCACAGAAATTCTATCAACTCAGTGTCACTGTTGAGCACAGGTTTCAGGCAAACAACTAAATAAACAGATCATTCCGAGCAGCTCAAACTCCTACATTCATTTCAGCTTGCTTCCACTGTATAACAAACCTTTTGACTTACGTTTCTCACTTATGCTTTTATGATTGTGTACATTAGCAATTCAAGCTGGGTTCGGGGGGGCGACTCATTTCTGCATCAGCTGGGCTCACTCACACACTTGCAATCAGTTGACAGATTGCTTGGAGGATGCTGGTCTTAGGTGGCCTCACTCACATGTCTTGGAGTTGGTGCTGGCTGTGGGCTGAGCCACGTACCTTTGGGAGGTCTACCCATGCTTTTTTTCAGTATGGAAGCTGATCCAAAACAGCAAAAAGAGGGCCAATCCCAACGTGCAAGTAGTTTTCAGGTTTCTGTTTGCATCACATTTGCTAATGTCTCATTGGCCAAAGCAAGTCAGATAGCTGGGCCAAAATCAATGTGCAAGGGACTTACGTGAGGGCCTGATCTACAAAATGGTATGATTCCCTGGAGGCTATTGCTGTAACAGTCTACCCTGGCTTTAAGTCCAAAAACCTATGGAGCAGATTATATCAGGGTTACCTAAATTTAGCCCCAACCCAATGTTGTATTCTGTTTTCCTTGGTTGATACCCTTAGAGTCCATCTCAGTGTGGATTAGTTAGGTTTCTCCTAGTTTAACAAAATCATGTAATTCTTTTGGAGTAAAGCCTTTTCCTCCAGAACAAGACTCTGCCCTTCTCCCCCTGAATATGCTGGGATCTGACTCTAAATAAAAGCCCAAAGACCATGAAAGCTGAGAGCAGTAGGGTTTGAAAAGGATAGGGATCTCGATGCAAGGGAACAGTCTCATCTGTGCTTATTACAGGTTTCTAAGCAAAGGAAGTCTGGTATCATCAAATAGAAAACGAAAGGCTTCTTCCAAGGGAAGCTCAGGGATATTGTGTGATTAGGGGAGGTCAAAATTTTCAGCTTCGCCCAAGTCCGCCCAACATTCCTGTTCTTGTCGTTAGGAGCCTATCCTTCCAAATTCCTGCCTCAGCTTTCACATGTGAGACTTTGCCAGTCTGTGACTGTTGGACTTGGGTCTGATTGCTTAGATACATCTGTTCTATAACTAAAAGGAATAAGAGATGTGTTCAGGGCAGGCTCAGAAGCTCTCTGTGTGCTGAAGACAATTTGAGCTGCAAGCTCTCGGCTGTTAGTGCATCTCCAAAACCCTGCCTCCTGCTGACACTTGACCTAGCTTGGATAGCCCCTAGTGTAATGAATCACAGGGCCACTGTATGCCGATTACCCGTTCCCATTTCCTACTGGTAGAGTTCATCTCTGAGTTTGAAGCAAATCCAGCCCAGCATCCTGTTTTTCAGAGTCTGTTTCCTAGGACCACTCCTGGTATCCAGTCCTGTACCAGCCAGAGTCTGGTCAGGAAAGTGGAGTGGATTTAATATTAGGAATTGGCTGTAAAGATATTAGAAGGTAGAAAGAGCAAAAAGTAGGTACCAAAGAAACCCAAATATTAGAGCTGCAGACAACAGCTAACTTTCTGACCTGGGCTGCTTGCCAAAGTGACGAGTGCAGGAACTGGAAACAGGAAGGAATTCTCGGCCTCCCGCATGCCCATCCCCTAGGGCCTCCCATCTATTGAACTTTACAGGAAGTCAGCTGGCAAGGGAATCTGGTAGATACAGTTTGCTGAATTCCAGCCCCAGCCTGGCAGAACAGAATGGAGGAAGGTAGGTTTGGAACTGAGAGCAGGAGGTAGATAACCAACGAGTTCCTGCGCCAAAAACTTACCTAGGTAAATGGAGATAGATTCCCCGAGAGAGGAAAATACAGAGGCAATGGATTCCAGTTCATTGTAGCCCAAGGAACTTTCTTAAACTTTGTGGCATTTGCCCATATAACAAGAGCCTGATATATATTTATTGATTAACTGGACAAGAAGATAGCAATAGGAAACTGCTTTGGCCAAGAACATAGGATAAAATAAATTAATTTTAAAATGCAATTTATAGAAGTTGTATCAGTTGCATCATTTGGTTGCAGCTGAAAGAAAACCTAACGCAAATGGGCTTATATTAAAAAAACAATGCATTGGCTTATGTCACGGAACAGCCAAAGGTGTGGGTGGGCACAGGGGTCTAACGATGACATCAGGATCCGGTTTTTTTCTGCCATCTCTTCCCTCTGCTTACCTTTTTTTTTTTTTTTAAAGATTTTATTTATTTATTTGATAGAGATCACAAGTAGGCAGAGAGGCAGAGAGAGAGAGGAGGAAGCAGGCTGTCCGCAGAGCAGAGAGCCCGATGCGGGGCTCGATCCCAGGACTCTGGGATCATGACCTGAGCCGAAGGCAGCGGCTTTAACCCACTGAGCCCCCCAGGCGTCCCCTCTGCTTACTTTTTTTTGACCTATTGTCAAACACGACTTTGTATTCTCAACAGCAGTCTCCCCTTAGGGGAAGTAAACTCCACAGAGCATGTTTTCCTCTCAGTTCTGTTTGTCCTATAAAAATAGAATTCCGTGTTAAAACAGAACAGCTACAAGAAGTACTGAGGAAGCAACTAATGCCCAGAATTCCGGGTTGTACAGATTGAACAGTAATATAACCAGGCTTAAGAAAAAAAAAAGGGGGGGTAAAAAGAAAAAAGAGAAAAGAAATATAATCAGACTGCTGGTCAAATCGGGCAACTTCCCAGTGTCTTGATCCCCTTTGCTTTAAAACTCAGCACATTAAATGCTCAACTTATAGGTGATTTAAAGTTTAAATCAAAACAAAATTTAAGGAAGCATTTTCACTCATAACATTGGCAAATTCTTTTTTTTTTAAGATTTTATTTATTTATCTGATAGAAAGAGACAGTGAAAGAGGGAACACAAGCAGGGGGACTGGGAGAGGGTAGAAGCAGGTTCCCTGCTGAGCAGGGAGCCATATGCAGGACTCGATCCCAGGACCCTGGGATCATGACCTGAGCTGAAGGCAGATCCTCAACCGGCTGAGCCACCCAGAAACCCTGGCAAACCCTTTTTATTGATAACATACACTGCTCCAGAATATGCTGTTAAATTGGTAGACTCATAAATTGTTAGTGGTCATATAAATCAGTACAGTTTTGGGGGGGGTGTATAGATCAGAGACCATATAATTTGTCATACCATTTGTTTAAGTAATTATACTCTATAAACCTGAAATAATCCAAAAAGATATAAAAAGCTAAAGATATAGAGACATTCATTGCAAATATAAATATGTGATTTTTTAAAAAAGATTTCATTTATTTACTTGACAGAGAGAGAGAGAGCGTGCACAAGAAGGGGGAGAGACAGGCAGAGGGAGAGGGCAAAGCAGGCTCTCCACAGAGCAGGAAACCTGATGTGGGACTCCATCCCAGGACCCTGGGATCAAGACCTGAGCCAAAGACAGATGCTTTACCCACTGAGTTACCTAGGCACCCCTAAATGTGTGATTTTTTAGAAAAAAGCTTTGCCATAACACTGAATGGGGGAAAAAAAGCAAAGTATATAACTCTGTACTCAGTTAAAGTTTTAAGAAAATGAACTAAAAAAAAATATGCTTGGATATGTAGCAAGAACCATGTCAAGGTTTATACTTTCACCCCAAAATACCATTCTAATGATTTTTCTAAAGGAATCCATAGACCGAAGTAAAATGTGTCTTATATGAAAAAATGTACTAATTACAGTCTTATCTGGATGGTCCCAAACTGGAAATAACCCGTCAAATAAAATAGAAGTGAGTTCATCATAGTAATTTGTATTTGAAATGCAGACTACTATCTAGTCATAAAATGACAGTTATAAAGATCATATGGAAATATGGAATAATTATTATGATATAGTTTTCTCTATTTTACAAAAATTTTTGGTATTGTACAGCACTCTTTTGTAAAGTGTTATTTTAAGTGTTCCCTTTGGCAACACCTACACTAAAACTGGAAAGATGGAATGTTAGCATGGCCCTGTGCACACAATTCTGCAAAGCATTCCATGTTAAAATATAGATATATATCATGATACGGAAACCAGAGCTCGCTCTGCTTACTGACTGTTGAAACACCATGATACTTGGAAATAGCAGTGGTACTTCTGGCAGTGTGTTGTTAGAAATATGAGTATCAGGGCACCTACGTGGCTCAGTGGGTTAAGTCTCTGCCTTCGGCTCAGGTCATGATCCCAGGGTCCTGGGATCGAGCCCCACATTGGGCTCTCTGCTCAGCTGGGAGCCTGCTTCCCTCTTCTCTCTGCCTGCCTCTCTGCCTACTTGTGATCTCTCTCTCTGTCAAATAAATAAATAAAATCTAAAAAAAAAAAATATATGAGTATCTGTCATTTCTCCCATCCAAGTACTAACCAGGCCCGACCCTGCCCGAGATCAGACGAGATCGGGCGCGTTCAAGGTGGTATGGCCGTAGACTAAGAATCTGTCATTTCTACCAGAGATTTTGAGAACTATGATTTTACTTATATGTGGATTCTAAACAAAACAAATGAACAAACAATGAAAGAGAAAGAGGCTCATAGTTACAGAGAACAAACTGGTGGGTGCGAGGGAAGGATGAGGGGGTGGGCAAAATAGGGGAAGGGGTGGAAGAGGTATAAATTTCCGGTTATCAAACAAATAAGTCACAGCATAGGGAATATCGTCAATAATAGGGTAATAATTCTGTACAGTGGCAGATGGTGACTAGACTTATTGTGGTGATCCTTTCATAAGGTACGTACATGTCGAATCACTATGTTGTATACCTGAAACTAAGAAATTTTCTATATCAACTATACATCAATAAAAAAAAATATGGAGTTTACTTCCACAAAGTCCTGCTTTTAGCGTGTTTGGGAAGAAAATCTAGAATCCTATATTCCTCCCTTTTTTCCTTCCTCCTCTCCTTTGCTGTCTCAACTGTGAAATTAGAATGGTAATAACAGTCTCTGTCTGTCAGTGTGATAAGATTATGGTCAATTTTTATTTTCTTTATATTCTTCCTGTATTTGGAAGGTTTTAAAAAACACATTTTACTTATTTATTTATTTATTTATTTAATTTGCCAGAGAGAGACAAAGAGAACACAAGCAGGGGAAGCAGCAGGCTGAGGGAGAAGCAGGCTTCCCACTGAGCAGGGAGCCCTATGTGGGGCTGGATCTCAGGACCCTGGGACCATGCCCTGAGCCAAAGGCAGATGCCTAACCGACTGAGCCACCCAGACAGCCCAACGTTTTATATTATTAACCTGAAAAAAAAAATTGATGTTTTAAATTAAATTATTTAATTTAAATATAAAAGATTTTTTAAAAAATATTTTGAAATTTTAGGGGCCCCTGGGTGGCTCAGTCAGTTAAGTGTCTGCCTTCAGCTCGGGTCAAGATCCCAGAGTCCTGAGATCCAGCCCCACATCGGGCTCCCTGCTCAGTGGGGAGCCTGCTTCTCCCTCAGCCTGTGCCCTTCTTCCTGCTTGTGCTCTCTCTCTCTCAGATAAATAAATCAAATAACTTCAGAGTTTCAGTGTCTATCTCTTGAAAATTAAGAGGTTGCATGAATGCCAAATGTTAGGTATTTCTGGCAACAGTTTTATGAGCGCAGCCCCTGTTTTTTCCCTCGTGTCAGGTGCACATTTGCACCCATGTTTTTAAGAAACGCTAAAAAGAAACTAAAAGAAAAGTTGAGTAAGTGAAAGTGTGCAGAGGCGCGAAGGTTGCCAGCATCCCGCCGGCTCAGCCAGGTGTGGCGCCGGCCACAGCGCATGACGGGCCTGTGGCAGAGCGTGTGATGCACACACGTGATGGGTGAGCGCCTCCCTTCTGCTCCGCGTTGGGCCCTGGGGACTTGACCTCAGAAACCACCCTCCTGGGGGCAGGCAGGTCAGGGGTGGGGAGTGGGAGGGGTCTTTCCAAAACACACACGTTGTTGGAGTTCTCGTCTAAAAATGAAGAGAAGGGGAGAACAGGGAGTGTGAGCCGCTGGGATGTGACATTTGGAAGCTCTTCGGGGAAATGCCGGTCCCCCGTCTCCAGCTCGGTCCCCCGGGGAGGGGAAATGAAAGCTTGAGCCGGAGTCCAGAGTCTCTCATGATCTCATGTAACCCCAAACTGAGAGTTACAGAGGGAGGTGGGCAGGGGCATGGGGTGACCGAGTGACAGGCATTAAGGAGGGCACATGTGGTGATGAGCACTGGGCGTCACACACAAACAACGAATCACAGAACCCCGCATCAAAAACGAAGGGTGTACTGTACAGTGACTAACATAACGTGATAAAAAAAAAAAAGCAAAGCCACTTACAGTTAAATGTCTGATGAGAGGAAACAGACCGTAAGACTCAAGGAATTGGAGTGGGTAGGAGGGAAAAGTACAAGACTAGGGAGGGAATGAGAAATGTACTGGGCCTAGAAGATTTTTAGTGACAAGTTAGGAATAGATCAGTAATGGAGGCAAGGCTGATATTCGGAAACTTCGCTGGCCTGCCCAGCAGTGGCAATGGACCAAAGGCTGGGGAAACATCTGTGGGGTGGCTACTGAGTGGTGGCCAGGGGGCTACCTGGGGAACCTGGGGAAGCAGCAAGATGGCGGGGGGTCACAGTGACTATTTTCTATCTAGATAGTTCTAACACCATTCTTTTTTTTTTTTTTTTTAGATTTTATTTATTTATTTGACAGACAGGGATTACAAGTAGGCAGAAAGGCAGGCAGAGAGAGAGAGGAGGAAGCAGGTTCCCCGCTGAACAGAGAGCCCGATGCGGGGCTCGATCCCAGGACCCTGGGATCACGACCCAAGCAGAAGGCAGAGGTTTTAACCCACTGACCCACCCAGGCGCCCCTCTATCTAGATAGTTCTATCTAGTATCCAGTATGTGCTGAAAATCAGCCCTGAATGAGGGCAAAATGTATAAGAACGTGTAATACTTGCTGTGGTAAATGGCATTTCATTTGATCTACCTATCTGTTGGTCTGTTTATCTGTCTTTCTGTCTGTCCACAAAAGACCAAAAACATAGGTGAAGGGGCAGATGTGGGTCTGAAGGCAGCCATCACTCATCTTTCATTCAGTCCTTTCACCATGCCTCTCACGAACTCAGGGCCCCTGGGTGCTGGCAGCTGGGCACTGAGCTGAGGAGCCCATCCAGAGCTGGAATTGCCACAGGGGAACTGGGTCTCATGCCACAAGCCCTGACAGGCAGCCAGGTCAGAATCTCCAAATGGCAACAGGAAGAAACAAATGAATCATAATCTGAGTATGGATCCAAGGGAGGCGTCAGGGTAGGCGGGTCTGACCGGGAGGCAGGGACTGATCAGAAATGCAATCATGGTGTTTCGTTGGGAACTGATGGCTATCCAGCATTGCAAGCAGGTTTGAGGAGGAAACGAATAGAGCCTGAACCAGTTGGACTCCATAGTAGTAATATTACCATCATTTCGATTTCTGTGGCTCGTTAGGATTTGCAAAGCATTTTCAAATACCTAGTTGAGCCTTCCTGACAAGTGGTAGAGCAAATAGTGCCAACATTCTCATCTACTGCAAATCACGTGTGGAGAAGGAGAGTAACTTGCCGTTTCTTTTTAAGTAGGGTTACCAGTTGAGTAGCTCAAGGAGAAGCCATAGACACAGAACATCTTCATTTTTATCACAGCACGTACAAAGAGTGGCATTGATATGCATATACATCAATTAACATGGCTGGGGAAAGAGCTCAGACTGACAAAGCATCTATTTTTAAAAATTGTCTTTTTTTCTGTGTACCTGTGTCTTAATTAGCAACCCACATAAGGACAAGAAGCTGAGCCTCTGAAGACTAAGAAAGCAGAGAGAATAGTCAGTCAGGTAAGTGAGAGTTTTCTAATTGAAGATCCCAGCTTGACTAAGTCAACGCCAAGGAGATGGAGTATAAAGTCTTTCTTTCAGGTGTGTGGGCACCAAAGATGGAAGAAGCTTGCTTTGATAGCAGTGAATGTGCAAAAGTCTTGGGACTTAATGTAAAATAATGAGTAACATCATTTTCATAAAGTACAAATGGGCCATAACCACAAATGGGGGTGGAATTCAAATCCAAGTGCTAAAAAGCTAAGAACTTTAGCACATCTGATAGCAGGATACTGTTTAGGAGTGTGAACAAATACTTTTGATGCAACTTCTCTAGACCAGCCTGCATCTAGAGTATTTTGTTCTATTCTCGGCCCTACTTAACTGGGACATTGATTGATGGGAATGGATCTGGAGTGGGGCACCCAAAACAGTGATGGGGCTGGAAAACCTTGTCGATTAGGAATACATAAGGGAGTTGGGTGTATCTCTCCTGGAGAAGAATTATCAAGGGAAAACATGAAAGCCAAGTTCAAGAGGTACGAGGTCCACTGAAGTGGCGTTTCACCTAGAACCGGCAAGAACTCACTAACCACGAGAGCTACCCACCAAAGTTCATCTCCCAGTTGTTGGAAATATTCACACATCCTGGAACTACGTTTCCTAAGAAGGTATACTCATAAGGTCTCCTTTTTATCCTAAGGTCCTATAAGTGTTCGAACTAGTCACTCAACTTCCTTCAGGGTTAGGCGGGAGTGGAGGGTGATGGCAGGAGATGGATCCCAGCTCTACCCTGTCTGATGCATTGGTTCTAGGGTGGAGTTTCACTTCTGTTTCACAGCAATACCACAGACCGGGATCTTCCATCAGCAGCATGACTCTCAAGATCTTATCCTCAAATGAACTTTCCTCTACCAAGATATTCTAACCAATCTATCATCAAATGAGCCCAGTTTCCACACCTCATTGGCATGGCTCCTTGAGAATGATGTCAACTTGCCATATTCCTTTTTTGGGGGGGGAGGCACAGAAAGAGAGAGAGAGAGAGCACAAGCAGGGGGAGCTGCAGACAGAGGGAGAAGGAAAAGTGGGCTCTCTACCGAGCAGGGAGCCCAACAGAGGACTTGATCCCAGTTCCCTGGGATCATGACCTGAGTGGAAGGCAGGCACTTAACCAACTGAGCCACCTAGGTGCCCAGCCATATTCCTTTCTCAATATTCTTATCTTTCCCCTCTAAACTCTGTTTTTAAACCCAAACATCCTGTTTTCGACACTCCTTGTGTCTAGGAACAGAGTGAGGCTAATGACACAAATGTGAGACTAATTAAAGGGTGGGCAATATCTGCCTTTTACCTGGAGGATAACATCAGAGTTGAGGAAGAGCAGAGGGCTTGGTTTTAAGGTGCTAGCCAGGAGTCCTACTACATCAGAGACCTGCATCCAGATAGGATCAGTCACTGCAGACAAAGGAAGTGGCTGCGTCTGGGCGCGTGAAGAGGGATGCTGGGAAGTCCCTGCCCTTCCTACTATACCGACACCACCTGCATGTCTCCATCTTTCTGCCTGAACGCTCACCTTCCAAGATTATTTCCTTTAGGCCTCAAAGCCTTTTTAGACTTTAAGAAGCTCCCTAGGAGCTACTGATTAACTCAACCAAGGCAACAAACAAAGACTTGGGAGAAAGGGCCATTTTTAGGAATGTAGGGTCCAGGGCTCTCCTTGGAAGATGTAGTCATGGGAAAACCACACTGTTATCTTTTTCATGTATTTACCACAGATTTAGTGCTAAGCACTATATACTAGGCACAAGAGAGACGGGGACAGTAAGACATCGTTCTTGTCCTCAAGGGACTTGCAGATCATAGAAGTCGTCTTTCTGACCTTTTACATAGTTGTTTCCTATATACAGGGAAAGATGTCACAAGATGACTCAAATGGGGAAAGCAGTTGGGGTATGTGTCGTTGGTTAACCCATGAGGGTGCCTTTATCCTGCAGTCACGAAGGGGGTGTGGAGGGGTTGGCTAGAAACCACTGGTTTGGTCAGTGGAGGACAGTACACCCAGGGAGGAACAGGGATCCTGGAAGAACTGGAGGGATGTCCAACAAAACCTCTCAGTCAGGAGCTGGGGCCATAAATTTTTCTGTAGGGTTTTATGTTTTCAGGCAGTCCTTTACAGAATTAAGGAGCCACCACTGCCCACCCCCCCAGCCCCCTCCCACCCCGCTCCTGGGGCAATACCAGTAAGGCTGAAGAGCTAGAATTCCTCAGGACTTTCTTTTGGTGCCTCAGGCAAAGGAAGGCAGATGAGAGATGTAGCATGCTGTAAAAGCAGACTTTGCACCCCAAAACACTGGGGGATAATGAAACACTCTCCCTCACTAACAGCAGCTAACTTCAGCAGAGATACACCATCTTGGGAGGCGCGTGGCAAAAGCTCATGGGGGAAGGGGAAATCGGAAACTGATTTCATAAAGTTTTCTAGTTGGGTTTATATGACCTTTACCAGCCTGGCTGGAGGCCTGTAGATAAAGGCCTGAGTCGAAGCTGCTCTGCCACTGATTAGGGACACACCCACAGGCTGGCCCCGTCTGAGCCTGTTTCCTCACAGGTGAGATAGCCAATCTCCCGCCCCCCAACATTGTTGAGAGGAGTAAGGATAACATACTACCGTACTCACCCCCATTAGTAAATAGCCAAACAGCCAACGCCATTCCAGTTAGGATCTTGGTTTTACATTTATGTAATTAAACTAATTATTAAGTCCCCACCCCACCCCAAAAGAATCAACCTCAGAGGTAAATTTAAAATGTTCTTTCTGGGGGAAAAAATATCTGGCAACTTAGAAATAGCAGCAGAAAGAAAAGCAGCAGAAAGAAAGAAAGAAAGAAGGAAAGAAAGAAAGGAAGGAAGGGAAGGAGGGAGGGAGGGAGGAAGGAAGGAAGAAAAGAAATAGCAGCTTCTCTCTACTGCCAAAGTTGGTGCCCAAGTGAAAGTGAAGAAGGAAGGAATCCACAGGGAAGTCTGCTCTGCTAAACACTGTGTGGGACACTCTGCATATATCATTAAATTTAACCCCTTCGAACAATTTGGAGAGATAAATAGGATTATCTTCAGTTTTCTGTTGAGAAATGGAAGCTGAGAGTCCCATGTCCAAAGTAATGCAACTGGCAACTAGGCAATAGTCCTGGGCCCCAAATACATTGCTCTCTAACTCCAAAATTTCGTACACAAACCGCAGAGGAAAATGTATTTTGGAGCTCATCTAAGCAAGACATTATTAAGAAGTGCAATGAACTGGGAGGTAGGTTCACTACTTCTACACACACAGAAGTGATTTTCTCTCCATTGGACACTCACTTCCAGTTGTAACTGAAACCAAGCTGCCCGGGCTCAAGATCAGACATTTCCTCTCCACTCAGCCAACTGCCACAAAGAAAAAAGAAGTGGCAAAAGGCAGTTTCAGGCCCATCATCGGCAAACTCGACTAACCTTCCCTGGACGAGAGGAGTAAAGGGACCACATCTGTCCATCCCAGGACATCCAGCAGTTGCCTGGGAGAGTGACACCAATCCGTTGTTTCCCAGTACACGTTGTGCTATTCGTGTGGCCCCAGCAGTCGAAGCTGAAAAACCATCCTGCTTCCCAAGCAAAATCGTGTTTATGTGTACAGGCACATTTGTGTTCTGCCGTTTGATGTTCACTGCCGTCCCTCTGGCCGCTCTCAGGAAGCACTGGCTACACAGGTCTTTGCAGACCCGGGACCCTTTGGGGATCAACACAAATGCACAGACCACACTTGGAGAAGCACCGTTACCATCTCACTCTGAGTTACCACAACCTGACCTCGGTTCCTTCCAAGATAAATCCCGCCACTTGACCCTCGAGGTGGTCTGCATCTATCAATTAATTGCAGATTACTTTCTTTCTCTTTTTGTCTTTTTTTTTTCCTGTTTTATTTCAAGCAACCCAGAGTGCTGCCTAAAGCAAACTTCAATGACTACAGATGTTCTGAAGGAAATAGAGAGATGAAGAGATCTAGACCATATTTTCTTTTCAGCGATTCCTGTATAACTGAGCACAACTGTTATTTTTTATCTTGAAAATTAAAGCTGCCCCTGGAGGTTCGGGGGTAGGGCTTTGCTATTTGCATGTTTCTTCCCCTGCCTTCCCCTTTGGCTATCCCACACCCAAGGGTTTAGAGGAACCTGCTACCTGCGTAGGGAGGCAGAGAGATCACGTAAGCAAAGCTATCAGCCCAGGGTAAGCACCTGACTTGGCCTTTCTGCAGTCACATTGCACAATTCAGTTTAAAAGCCAACGTAAATACCACCCTACCACCAACTATACCTTTCCTTTGTCAACTCTATTTTATGGTAACATGATTTTCCATCACTGAGTGATGAGCCTGTGATGACCTTATGGGATTTCTATGCTGAATTCCCAGAAACAGTTTGGGGGAAGAATATTACTTCTCTTTTGCTTCACCTCTCCAAAGGTCCCTCCTGTGCACCTCAAGTTTACTCTTCAACCCACTCTTCCTTTGAGGGAAATGAGTCTGTGCTTCCCCGCACATCCCACTCCTACACCTCAGGGGCCAAAACACACAAAAACCAGAGCCAGTCCCTCAGCCAGTTGCAGGAATAACCTCCCACAGGTGCTGAAACCTCATTTGAGCCTGGGTTTTTTCCCCCCTCAGGATTCCTCTTGGAGAAAAAGAATCAGGGCAGCCCCCATGCAGAGGACTGAGCATAGGACAAAAACCTGAGAGCCTTCCAGCTTCAAGCCTTTCTTCGGTTCCCATGAGCCGCCTGGGGCTGCAAGGAGGCAAGTCTAGCACAGGAAAGATAGCAGAAGCTTTGGAGAGGGATTTCTCAGGAGACCTGAAGAAGTGTGCAGAGAGCTCTGTAGGAATACGAAGATCTCAGTGCCTGACAAACAGTAGGGGCTCAATACCTACTTTTAATAATTGAACGATTGCATGAATGAATGGGTAAAAGGGAAAAGGCAGAAGAGACGAGGAGGGCTGGGTACAGATGACACTCGCCTTCTTTTCCTCCTAGGATCTTTTTTAGGGTTATTTCTGGTTTTTCCTGGCTCCATCCTGGCTCCAGGAGATGGTGCACAGACATCACCTGAAGACTTCTCGATCCGTCCATCTTTCCAGCCTTAGTGCTGGCTAGACTTAGGTGTCCACTGCCGCACCTCCCAGGCAAAGGCTCGAGATAAAGCAAGCCTAGGTGGCTAAGACAAAAGAGAAAAGGAAAAGGTGAGCCAAGAAGCCTGCATTCTCTCCCTTCTGTTTCAATTTGCTCGTGCTTCCAGCAGAGTTAAATTCTTCAGGCCCTGTTATCCATGAACTGGATTTAATATCTGAACTGGGGTTAATATCACTGAGGCACCTGGATGGGAAATCTACCGACGCTAGATTTGTGACATTGTAAAGGGAAGTACCAGAGGCAATATCTAGAGAATACGCCTTCAGAACAAACCCTTAGCTCTTAGCAGCTCTCTCCTAAACCAGCGCTCCTCCAACTTTAATGCACCCTTGAACCTCTGGAGAGTTTTACCATATCGTTAATGAAGTATACCGGACATAAAATATTACATCACTTTCCGGTGCACAACATGGTGACTTGACATTTGCATACGTAGCAAAATGTTCACCTTCATAAGCCAGTTACCATCTATCACCATACAAAGTTAATATAGTGTTAGTTTTTAAATACAATGCTATTAACTACATGCCCCCTGCTGCACATTCCATCCCCAGGACTTACTTATTTTATAACTGGAAGCTTGTACTTTTGATCCCCTTCCCCCATTTTGCCTCACCCTAACCCCCCTCCCCTCCAGCGACACTCAGCCTGTTCTCTGTATCTGAGTCTGGGCTGGTTTGATTGGGTCTGTTTAGGTCCTAGCTCAGGTCAGTTGCCAAGTGTCTCTCCGCTTTAATTCTTGTCAAGCCTGCCCCACCTTCGTGCACCTGCTGGACACTCCGGACATCATCGGGGACTTGCAGAGCCACAAACATGCCGGGTTTTTCACACCTGGGTGGCTTTGTCCATCCTCCCTCTGCTCTTCACCCCCCTTCACTGGATGAGCTCACATGTGACTTCTCCCCGGGGAGGGCTAGATGTGAAATGTTCTTCCACTATTTGGTAGAATTCACCAGTGAAGCTGTCCTGGACTTTTGTCTATTGGGAGATTTTTGATTAATTATTCAATCTCCTTTCCAGTAATCAGTCCAGATTTTTTCCTTTCTTCCTGATTCAGCCTGGAAAGATTGTATGTTTCTAGGTTGTCTAATGTGCCGTTGCTTACAATCCTTTGTACTTCCGTGATGTCAGGTGTAACTGGTCTTTCATTCCTGATTTTATTTGACCCTCTCCCTCTTCTTGTGGTTGAGTCTAGCTAACAGCTTCTGTCAATTGCATTTATCTTTCCAAAGAACCAGCTCTTGGTTTCACAGATCTTTTCTATTATCTTTTTAGTCTCTATTTCATTTATTTCCATTCTGATCTTTACTATTTCCTTCCTTCTGCTAACTTTGGGTTTCATTGTTCTTCATTTTCTAGTTCTTTTAAGTGTAAGGTTAGATTGTTTCTTCGAGATTTTTCTTGTTTCTTGAGGCAGACTGGTGTTGCCCTGAACTTCCCTTCTAGAAACTCTTGCTGCATCCCATAGATTTTAGTCTGTCATTTTTCTGTTTTCATCTATCTCTGGGTATTTTTTAATTTCTCCTTTTAATTTCTTTGATGACACAGTGGTTGCTCAGTAGCACAATGTTTAATCTCCTTGTATTTGTGGGTTTCCCAGCTTCCTTCTTATAATCAAATTCTGGTTTCTCACCATTGTGGTTGGGAAAGATGCTTGATGAGATTTCAATCTTCTTAAATTTGTCGAGACTTGTTTTGTTTTGCTGAACAGGTGATCTGTCCTGGAGACTGTTCCACATGTAGTTGAGAATGTGAATTCTGCTGCTTTTGGATAAAATGTTCTTTATGTATCTATTAAGTCCATCCAGTCTAATGCAATGTTTAAAGCTGATGTTTCTTTATTAATATTCTGTCAGTGGATGACCTATCCATTGACACATGTGATATCTCCATGGATATATACATGTCCTTTCTCGCTCCCCCTCCCTCTTCTCCTCAAGGTCTCTGAGGTTTGTTGTTTTTTCGTTTTGGGTTTTTTTTTTTCATTTTTTAAAGTTCTTTTTCCTTTTTGCTGCTCTGTCTCAGTGGGTTTCCGTGTCTTGTCCTCCAACTCACCGGTCTGTTCTTCTGTTTCATCCAGTCTGCTATGCTCAGTTATTGTACTCTCCAGCTCTGTGACTTCTGCTTGTTGTTTTCTCCTCTTTTTTGGTCTCCTTCTTGAAGTCCTCGCTCTGTTCATCCCTTCTCCTGAGCTCAGCGAGCACTGTCATGACTATTACTTGGGATCTTTATCAGGCAGACCACTTACAGCCCTATCATTAAGGTCTTCTGAGGTTTTGTCTTTCTCTCTCATTTAGAACGGCTTCTCTGTTTCCTCATTTTGCTTGATGCTGTGTTTCTACAGAATAGCCGAAATAGCTGCCTCTTTCAGTGTTGAAGGAACAGCCTTGTGGGACTGATGAAACTTCTTATTCACCCTTGTCCTAGTTCTCAGCTGTCTCTTGAACCTTTATGATTATCTAAACGGCCTGGTTTATTTTTGGTAAGTCTCTGTTGTTAACGGTGTTCCAAGGCCTATCAGTGTTCCAAGGAGAGAAAACTCACTAGCAGCTACTTTGAGACTGACTGGAAGTCAGACCACACAGAAGCTTTTGAAGTATGCAGAATGTACAGTCCTGTGAGGCCACGGTCATTAAGCCCTTCTGGTCCCCAGGTTGGGAGCTCTGGATGTGTCCCTGGGCAATAGTTTCAAAAACCAGGGCTCCAGATAAATGTAGAAGCTCCTTCCTGTAAGATCTTAGCAAGCTATCACAGGGCCAAGGGGGTGTGCGAGGATGGTGTCTCCTGAGACATTTTCTGGGAGCACCTCCACAACCTCTAGCTGTGTGGAAACCCCAAAGCCTATCTCTCAGGCTGAAGCTCCAGGATAAGAAAACAGGCCTTTTTCTTTTTTTTTTTTTTTTTAAGATTTTATTTACTTATTTGACAGAGTGCACAAGTAGGCATAGAGGCAGGCAGAGAGAGGGGAGGAAGCAGGCTCGCTGCTGAGCAGAGAGCCCGATGCGGGGCTCGATCCCAGGACCCTGGGATCATGACCTGAGCCGAAGGCAGAGGCTTTAACCCACTGAGCCACCCAGGCGCCCCAAACAGGCCTTTTTCATACAAAGACTAGGGCTGCGTTTCAGTAAGCTGTCTGGGCAGTGCCCTGGCCCACACCTGGCATTCTGATAGTTTTAGCTCAGGATCCCTGCCCCACCCCTGGCCTTGGCCACTAGGGCCAGGTGAACAAGGGGCAGCCTCTATGTGGTTGGCAGGGGCTGCTGGCTTTAGCAGGGCAGCTGGAAAGTGCACAGATGTCACCCACTGGCACCTCTGCTTTGGGAGAGACTGGACTATCCCTGACGCCTAGCAGATATCCCCAGACCAGCAGATGAATCTCCTCTAAGTACAGCCTAAGGGAATTTCAAACTTGTGCTTTTGCACTGGATCCTGGGGTGAGTGAGCCCACACACACACAGCCATTTTTCTAGAGCACTTTGGGTCCCCATTGGTTTGGGGAGCTCATCTCTCTGGCACAGATCCCAAGAGTTGGGGTGCCTGATGGGAGGCACCAACCTTTATTCCTCCAGGAGAAGCCCCAGACAGGTGAGATTCCCCCCCCCCATTGGATATCCCCACAATGGGTCGGTGGTTTTTTCAGTCGGGACCATATCTCTGTCTCTCTATCCATCTTGATGTTGTCCTTTTGTTCTTTGTTGTGGGGAGCAGTTCAGTAGGGAATTTTCAGACCAATTTCAGAGGGAAAGAAGGTGAGCTCAGGATCTTCCTACACAGCCACCTTGAAACCCCCCTCCCCAAAGAGCTGATTAAAATGCAGGTCCCGATTCAGTAGGCTGGGTGGGACTCAGGATCTACAGTTCTCACAGTATGTCTGGTAAAGCCAAAGCTGCCCTAAGGAGAACCAGACTTTTGAGTAGCACGGGCCTAGAGTTTAGGTCTTAGCTTAGATCATTGCTAAAGTGTCTTCCAGATTCAATTTTTGTCAAGTCTCCCCTACTCTTACACACCTGCTCTATACTCTGAACATCATTAGTGACTTGCAGAGCCCCAAACATGCCAGGCTCTTAGACCTATGTGGCTCTGTCCATCTTCCCTCTGCCCTTCACCCCCCTTCACTGGATGAGCTCCTTCACGGCTCAGCTCATGTGTAACCTCTCCCAGGGAACCTTCCCCAGCTCTCCAGCCTACCAGGCAGTGAGGTCCTCTCTCCTCTGTGCTCATCACACTGTACGATACTATACAGTTTACATGTCCTTGTTCATAGCATAGGGTTGCTCAAGTTATGTCCTACACAGGGGTCCTTGGCCAAGGAGGCAAGAAGGGGCTGAAATCCATTCTGTTCCCCACTTGTTATCCCTGAGCCCTGGCACAGAGCTGCCTCCACCAGGAGAAAGGGCTGACTTTTTCCAGATCACACAAAGGAGCTGACGGTCTTTTCTATCAGATGTGGGTTCTCATTCATCTCTCGGTTTCTATCTCCTCGCACAGTGCTTGTCACGGCTCAGCGTTCAGGAACATGTTTGAATGAAGGAATGATGAGAGAAAGAAAGGAAGAGCTGCAGAGAGGAAAGCACAGACAATAACTTCATTCAGTCCTCATGGTGAATCAGCTGAACTATGAGCAAGAGATCTGGAAATTTGCTCATGTGCTTGCTAGAAAGACCAGGTCCTCTGAGTCTTACTAAAGGGATTACAACAGGTATTCGTGAAAAGAGATATAAAGGCTGCAGCCAGCACCTGGAGAAAGCTCATTAGAAAGAGCAAAGAAACAGGCTGCCCACAAGCACTCCTGACTTGTACTGTCTTTTCGAGTCTAGGGGAAGATGAAGGAGACTCCAAAGATACTGTTTCTCATAAGCTTCAGAAGCTTTTGAAAGCAGCAGTTTCTACAGCAAAAACATCCTGAGGACAAGAAGAGGTGATGACAAAACCATGAATTCGCTTAGAGGGGCTGAAACCAGAAACAGAGGCGAAGGTCCCAGCTTGTAAAAGTGACTCTCCTCTGACCGCAAAGGCTCTGGGCTTCGTGGAGAAAGGTCCAGCCCGGGAAAGGAGCATCTCCAGGCAGTCTTTTCACCAGGGCAGGGGGCTGGGGGGGGAGGTCCTTTGATCTGCTTTGTGGGAGTTCCTCCGTTGTTTCCGCGCCAGCACTGCTCTGACAAGACTGTGAGCTTCTGGAAGCGGGGACTCGGACTCACGCCTCTTTTATCTTCCTGGGATCACGTGATGCTCTATGAAATGAAGTCGGTGCTGGACTTGAGTTCACAGCGGCCACCGCTGATAAAAGAAGGAAGGGTGAAGGTCTAAGAATTCTCAGTCGATATCCAGAATTTCACTTTGGAATGGTGCAAGAGATTCCTCTGGGAAACATACTGACACCTTGCAGAAACCCAGCCTGGACTTCGCCTCTTCCATCACCTTCTTCTCGTTCAGGCCAGTCTGTGAAGATACAAGCATGGTTCTGGAGTAAGGGGAACTGAGAATCTTGAATTCCCTAGGCTATCATGTGACTTCAGGATAACATGTGCAAAACAAAACCTAAATTCAACACAGGAAGAGAGAGAGAGAGAAAGGGAATGTTGGGTAAGGTCTCTAGATCCCCATTTATCTCTTATCAGAATTTAATCCCAGATTTCCTTGCCTCCAGCCAGTGTGGCAAATAATCAGAGAGAGCCAGACAGCTCTTACGGCACATCTTTTCGTCCAAGGGACTCTCTGTTCTTGTTATCTAGGATAAACTTTGTGATCAGGTGACATATAGTCACTGCCAAGAAGAATAGAGATGAGATCTTTCTAACGTATCACCACCCTAACACTTAACATTAAAACCTGCCCCACAACCGGGGGGCTATTCTTGAGGCAAGAACTGAGTACATACAAAGTTTCCTCTTTTTAAGGCAATAAAAAATGCTGAGTTCACATACTTATTCCCTGCATCATTTCTAGACAGAAGGCAGGCTAGTTAATTTCTTGTTTTACTTTCCTAAGAAAATAAGCCATGTTGCAACTGTTAATTTTAAAAAAAAGGGGGTTTCAGGTCTTAAAAAAACACATGCTTATTTTTCAAAAATGTGGAGATCATCAAGGAGTTCAAAAAAGAAACGTCCCGGGGCGCCTGGGTGGTTCAGTGGGTTAAAGCCTCTGCCTTCGGCTCAGGTCATGATCCCAGGGTCCTGGAATCGAGCCCCACATTGGGCTTTCTGCTCAGTGGGGAGCCTGCTTCCCCGCCCCCCCCGCCTACTTGTGGTCTCTGTCAAGTAAATAGATAAAATCTTAAAAAAAAAAAGAAAAGAAACGTCCCTCTGAATGCCAGCAACTAGCACAACCCTATCCATATATTACTGTAGCTTTTCAAAAGTCAGAGAGAGGGGCGCCTGGGTGGCTCAATGGGTTGAGCCTCTGCCTTCAGCTCAGGTCATGATCTCAGGTTCTGGGATCGAGCCCTGCATCTGGCTCCCTGCTCAGCAGAGAGCCTGCTTCCCCTCGCCCTGCCCCACTCTCTGCCTGCCTCTCTGCCTACTTGTCATCTCTGTCAAATAAATAAATAAAATCTTTAAAAAAAAAAAAGTCAGAAAATCAGCATAGGAAAAGCTATGTTCACATATTCACTAAGTGGGTCAGATGCAGGCTATGTTCTTAACTCAGGAAGCAGTGCAATGGTGGAAGTAAACTCATCTGGAAATGTGAAATGTCAGATCCAAAAATTAAGATACCATGTGACTGCTGATCATGACTTCCCCTGGATAAGAATGCACATTTCCTGATCTGTAACATGACTTCCTGTTTTAAAACTGATTGGAGAGGTTTGGACACACTTGTGTGCTGTCTCTACATTTTGGAGGAAAGCTTCAAGCACCTTCTCAGATGCTGAGATATCTCTTATGGTTTGTATGTACGAGCGCGTGCATGTGCGCGCACACACACACACACACACACACACAGAAAAATCTATTTGGGAGAAGTTAAAGAAATCCCAATACATTATTTATCAGGCAATTCATTGATAAAGGTCAACTCTGGTTATTTTATTACTGATAAGACATTTCTTCTGAGTGTCCACAACATTTTCCTTCCTATCCAGCTCTTCTTTCTTGAGTTCTTTATCTGGTTCTCAGAAGACATTGGAAGAGATCTCATTTCCTTGGACACCTCCCAGTAGACGGCTGAATGTCTTACTCTGTGATCCTGGCATTGCCCTGAGGCTGATTTCTGAAGCTTCAAACTTTGATTTAAGCACCCAAACTGTTGGAGGCAGTTTGTGTGGCTTGGCCTTGCGGCAAGGACCACCAGCAAGCCCTTTCCACATGCCAGGCACTGTTCTTTGTGCTTTACAAGTACCAACTCCTAAAATCCTTATCATTAAATCCTTGTAACCTTCCCACAAGCTGGACACCATATTTCCCTATTTCACATATGAGGGACAGAGAGTGGTTTGCCCAAAGTTGCAGGGCTGATAAGTGGCAAAGCCATGATAGAACCAGGCAGCCCAGGTCTGTCCATCAGCAGCCAGGACACTCAAGAGCCTCATCTCAGCCCATTTTCCCAAGTGGAAAATTACATTGATTCCTTCTGTCTACCTCTATCCCTCGACATGTCGCCTTGAGTGACTGAATGTGAAGTTCAAAAGAGCTGCATCCTTGAGCCGCTCCTTTCCTTGAGGTCCCTGAGAAAAGCCACCTGCTCGCCCGTGAAGACTTGTGCGCTCCTTGTCCAATGGGGCACAATGGAGGCCAACACTCAGCCTGTGCTATCAGGGGCATGGAGGTGAGTTTTCTTGTTCATTTAGCACGAAGAGTCTCTCAGGTTGAGGATCGCTGCCCCGTCCCTCCTTGGCTACCACAAGAGAAGGTCTCCCGGGTGTCAGCTTCATGTGATTGGCCTCAAACAGAGACAGGTCATGTGCTCCGGAAAACACAGCTTCTTGCCTCAGCTTTACTGCTCACTGCAGTTCATCACCAGGAAGAATTTCAAGAAATGAGCATGAGTGATAAAAACTTTATTGCTTGACGTGCATAAACACCACCAGCTTTCATTTTCTCAGCTGGGGAACATAACTGACATGACTCAGGCAAAACCAGAAACCCTCAAGGTGCCATATGAACAATGCTGTTCGTAGATGAGACCACATTAAACCCTGGGATGGAGAGCTGGAATGGAAACTCAACATCGTCCCGTCCCCCTGCATTTTACAAAGAAGGAAACTGAGACCCATGTTCACGGTAACACAACTCATTTGTGACTTTAAAAATACATATCTCCTTGTCGGCATATTTCCTTTTAAAAAAGGAAGAACAGGAATTGGCTTGTCTGGCCTTCTAGAAATGGCTCATGGAATCAAGCTCGTGACACAAAGTCAGCACTCTATTATCTTGTACGCAAGAAACTACAGTTATCACCGCAACCCCAGAATGGGTCATCTCAGACCCTTGGGTTGACCCAGAGCCGTGAAAATGGACAAGTGCCTAGACTTTGGTCTCTTAGCTACGGTGCGTCTCACTACCCATCTCCAGCCCGTCCTTTAGCATCTGTTGGTCTCTACTACCCTTGCCAGGCTGCAGATAAGCTCCAGCAAAGGTCCTCTCTTGATCACAAGTCCAATACTAGGAATTCTTTCTTTTTTTTTAAAGATTTTTGTTTGTTTATTTATTTGAGAGAGAGAGAGCACAAGCAGGGGGAGCAGCAGAGGGAGAGGGAGAAATGGGCTCCCTGCTCAGCGGAGCTCCAATGTGGAGCCCGATCCCAGGACCCTGAGATCATGACTTGAGCCGAAGGTAGACGCTTAGTCCCCTGAGTCACCCAGGTGCTCCCCACCACTAAGGATTCTTGCCACTGCTTTTGGGGTCCAGGTGCTCAGGGCAGGTCATCATAGGCACCCCTCCTGGCTCTCCCTGCACCAGAGGTCTCATCCTGTCTGAGTATTGTACAAAAGGGCAAGCAGATCCCCAACTCTCACAGAACCTCCCACAAGTCCACTCCCTCCAATTCCTTATTCCATTCTCCCCCCTCCTGAGCATCTGGCTACCTCCTTTCCTCTTTGCCTGGCAACCCCAGTTCTTATCATCCCAGAGACTTTCCAAAGCAAGGGCGATAATGCATCCCTGAAGCTAAAAAGTTCTGATCTCTGAGACAGCTCCAACCCTGGGTTTGTACTCTTCCTTCCATTCACAGGGAGGCTAGAAAACCACATCCCTGTTATCCTGAACCCATTGTCTGTGTCATTGTGTATTTAATGTCTGACTCTCTCTGGATTATAAATTTCATGAATTAAGGAACAGGGCTAGGTTAAGGTTAGGATGAGTGGTCGATAGAAACAACAAGAGTCTCCTTGAAGGTTAGTCTCAGAGACAGAAAGCAGTAGAATAATGTTGAAAACTATTGAGAAGAATACACTTACGGGGCTTGCAAACAAATTTGCCACGAAAGATGTCAAAGGCAGCAGTCAAGGACGATTCTGAAATTTTTTAAATTGACCTACCCCATGTGCTGCGGGACAGTGAGAGGAAGATGGGGCTTGGTAAAGGGCGGCAGGTGCTGGAGGGCTTGGGAACAGTGAGTCTGGTTTGAAAACTGGGAGACTCAGGGAGGTTGTCCTGCAGCAGAGAGATTTATGGTCCTCACTGTTCTAAGTATATGTGAGCAGCAAAATCAAAATGAAATTGTGAAATGGGTACGGTTATCTTTAGAAATTCCGTTCTCTTTTAGGATCCATTTCAGGTCCCCAGTTCCCTAATATTTTGCTGATCCTCACCCACTTCTGCTCTTCAGAAGCAGGGGTGCCTGGGTGGCTCAGGGGATCTGAAACCCTTGATTTCAGCTCAGGTCTTGATCTCGGGGTTGTGAGTTCAAGCCCTGCATTGGGCTCCATGCTGGGCAAGGAATCGACTTAAAAAAAAAACAAGGACGATCTGATCATGTCAGGTAATCCCAGTTTAAAAGGTTGACTACTAAAAAAAATAAAAGGTTGGCTACTGATGAGACACAATGCGCTAGCTCTCTCGTCTTACACTTGAACGCTAACGTGCAAGCATAGCCTCAACTCAAAGGAATGGTCATAACACCACTCATCAGAGGGTTTACTACAGCTCTTTCCATCTGCCGGGCACTGCTCCAAGCACAGATGCTCTTTCCAGCACCATAAGTTAGGAAACGTTTTATAGGGAAACCTGGGATCCTAAGTGATTGTCCAACGCCACACTGCCAGCTCATAATGAAGCAGGAAACATGTCCCTAGCATGGGGACTCCAGAGTCTTTTCTTGGAACCGCTCTCCTGGGAATGAAAGCGTAAGCATAGAAATAAGAAGAGTTGAAATGTGTGGGAAACTGTGTGGGTGGTGAGCAGATACTCAGGAAAATTCAGATGCCATGTGCGGGTGACTCTAGTATCATCCTGCTAACTGGTGACTGTGGTGACATGGGCTCTGCCCAGAGCTAACTCCAGATAATTGACTTAATATCTTTCTGTTTCATTTTCCTTATATACAAAAGAAGGAGAATCAACCCATCTACAAGGTTATTTCTTGTAGCAACGTTTGTAATAGCAAATAGCTGGAAACAGCCTTAATGTCTCTTGAGAGGACACTAGCTAAAAGATGACTGTAAACCTATAAAATGAATATAATATGGCCATAAAAAAGCAGTAAGGGAGATCTCTATATACTGCTGAAGAGTAAGTTCTAGAATATTTTTTTATACACACACACACACAAACCATGGTGCAGAACTAGGTATATCATATGCTACAATTTGAATAAATAAAGGAAATAAGAATCTATAGATTCCTTTATATTGTGCCTGCCAACATAGGAAACCAATAGAACTGGCTGCTTCAGGAGGATGGGGTGGATGGGGAACAGAGAAAAGAGGAGGGAACCTGTGTCCCTGTCGTGCACCCAATGGAGGAGGGTGCCATGCCCACCCTTGGGCTAGCTATAGAGGGGAATCATTACCATGCCTAGGCCCCAAGGGATAAGGGAGTAAGGGGTCACCGGAACCCAGAGGGAAAGAGAGAGAGCTGTAGGTACAGAAGGAGCCCCTGGACAGATGCTGGAACCCTTCCTAGATGCACCCACCCAAGCAGGGAAGGAGCTGGGGAAGTAAATACCCTGACCCTGTTCTCCTGCCCTCAACTCTGCTTTCAGTGCTGTCCCCTGGGAAAACCCTACAAGAAGCCCAAGGGCAGAGAACATAATCAAGGCACCCTCAGAGGTGAGCATTTAAAAACAAAACAAGGGCGCCTGGGTGGCTCAGTGGGTTAAGCTCAGGTCATGATCTCAGGGTCCTAGAATCGAGTCCCGGATCCAGCTCTCTGTTCAGCAGGGAGCCCGCTTCCCCCTGCCTCTCTGCCTATTTGTGATCTCTCTCTGTGTGTCAAATAAATAAAATCTTTAAATAAATAAATAAAAGTAAAACAAGAAACGAAGGGTTAGAGCAGATGGTTTCTGAACCTCTCCCCCCCTTCAAACTCTACCTACTTCCTTGAAATCACACCCCATAGCTCCATCTAGTGTCCAAACGGTGCCTCACTGTTCCGAGCTCGGTGTCCACTTAGGGGAATTCTAACGCAAGTCACCCTCTCTGCCCCTAATCACTAGCTCTTGGAAGCCGTTTTCACTGTGAATTATACCCATTTGGTAAATGATCATATCCCCTAAAAGTAGAGAATACTTATTTTGGGACGCAGAATATTTGTTGGTTTTTTTTCTTTTAAAGAGATAGTGGAAATTTACTTAAATTCAACTTTGAACTAAGTAGTTATGTTGTTTCCTCAAACTTCAAATTGTTAAATAAAGGTAAGCAGCACTTGATCTAAGACTGTAAATGTTCTATAAGCCCACTTTTGAGCTTGTCATTCCCCTCTTCATATGTCCTTAATGCAGCATATCTCAACCCTGCCTTCTAAATACCCCTGGGGGGTATTAGCAAGCACCTACTGATGCCTCCAGCTTTGGTTTTCTTTTTTCAATATTCCTTCAGCTATTGGGGGTCTTTAATGGTTCCATACAAATTTGGGAGTGTTTGTTCTAGCTCTGTGAAAAATATTTTGATAGCGATTCCATTGGATGTGTTGATTGTTTTGGTTTACATAGATATTTTAACAATATTTACTCTTCCAGTCCATGAGCATGGACTGTTTTTCCATTTCTTCCCCAATATGTCTTCCTCCATTTCATTCATAAATGTCCTATGGCTTCCAAACTACAGATCTTTTACCTCTTTGCTTAGGTTCATTCCTAGGGATCTTATGGTTTTGGTGCAATTATAAATGGGATCGATTCCTTGATTTCTCTTTCTTCTGCCACATTGTCAGTGTATAGAAATGCAGCTGACTTCTGTGCATTGATTTTGTATCCTGCAACTTTGCTGAATTCCTGTATTAGTCCTAGCAATTTTTTCATGGAGTCCTTTGGGTTTTCTACAAAGAGTATCATGTTGTCTGCAAAGAGTGAAAGTTTGACTTCTCTGCTGATTTGGATTCTTTTATTTCTTTTTGTTGTCTGATTGCTGAGGCTAGGATCTCCAGTACTATGTGGAACAACAGCGGTGAGAGTTGACATTCCTGTCATGTTTCTGATTTTAGGGTGAAAGCTCTCAGTTTTTCTCTGTTGAGGATGTCATTGGCTGTGAGTTTTTTGTACATGGCTTTTATGATATTGAAGTCTATTCCTTCTATCCTTACATTGCAGAGACTTTTTATCAAGAAAGGCTGCTGTATTTTGTCAAATGTTTTTTCTGCATCTATTGAGAGGATCATATGATTCTTATTTTTTCTTTTATTAATGTGGTGAATCACATTGATTTATTTATGGATGTTGAACCACACTTGCAGCCCAGGAATAAATCCCACTTGGTTGTGGTGAATAATCCTTTTAATGTACTTTTGGATCCTATTAGCTAGTATCTTATTGAGAATTTTTGCATCCGTGTTCATCAGGGATATTGGTCTGTAATTCTCCTTTTTGGTGAGGTCTTTGTCTGGTCTTGGGTATTTTAGTGAGTTCTTTTTTGTTCATTTGTTTTAAAGATTTTATTTATTTGAGAGAGAGAAAGAGATAGGGCACACACAATCAGGGGTAGTGGCACGCAGAGGTAGAAGCAGGCTCCCCGCTGAGCAGGGAGCCTAATGCAGGACTCAGTCCCAGGACTCTGAGGTCAAGACATGAGCCAAAAGTAGACACTTAACTGACTGAGCCACCGAGATGCTCTTTTTTTAGTATGTTCTTTGTCCTGATTTGGTAGCAAGGTAATGCTGGCCTCATAGAATGAGTTTGGAAGTTTTCCTTCTATTTCTATTTTTTAAAAGAGCCTCAGAAGAATGGGTTTTAATTCTTCTTTAAATGTTTGGTAGAATTCCGCTGGGAAGCTATCTGGCCCTGCACTCATATTTGTTGAGAGATTTTTGATTACTGCTTCAGTTTCTTTGCTGGTTATAGGTCTGTTCATGTTTTCTGTTTCTCCCTATTTCCTTTTTGTTAGTTTATATGTTTTCTAGGGATTCATCCATTTCTTCCAGATTGCCTAATTTTTTGGTATATGATTGCTCATAATATATTCTTATAATTGTTTGTATTTCTGTGGTGTTGGTTGTGTTTTTTCCTCTTTCATTCATAATTTTATTTATCTGGGTCCTTTCTCTTTTCTTCTTGATAAGTCTGGTTAGGGGGTTATTGATCTTATTAATTCTGTCCAAGACAGCTCCTAGTTTTGTTGATCTGTTCTACTGTGGTTTTTTTTTTTTAATTTCTGTATCATTGATTTTGTTCTAATCTTTATTATTTCTATTCTTGTGCTGGATTTAGGCTTTATATGTTGTTCTTTCTCCAGCTCTTTTAGGTGTAAGGTTAGGTTATGTATTTGAGACTTTTCTTGCTTCTTGAGAAAGGCCTGTATTGCTATGTACTTCCCTCCTAGGACCAACTTTCCTGCATCCCAAAGATTCTGAACTGTAATGATTTCATTTTCTTTTGCTTCCATTTATTTTTTAAATTCTTCTTTAATTTCCTGATTGACCATTCATTCTTTAGGAGGATGCTCTTTAACCTCCATGTATTTGTGTTCCTTCCAATTTCTTTTTCTTGTGATTGACTTCAAGTTTTAAAGCATTGTGGTCCAAAAATATGCAGGGCATAATCTCAAATCTTTTTGTACCAGTTGAGACCTGATTTGTGATTCAGTATGTGACCTATTCTGGAGAATGTTCCATGTGCCCTTGAGATGAATGTGTATTCTGCTGCTTTAAATGAAATGCTCTGAATATATCTGTGATATCCATCTGGTTCAGTGTGTCATTCAAAGCCCTTGTTTCCATTTTGATATTTTGCTTCAATGATATGTCCATTGCTGTGAGTTGGGTGTTAAAGTCCCCTACTATTATTGTATTATTAATTATGTGTTTCTTTAATCTTGTTATTAACTGGTTTATATATCTGGCTGCTCCCAAGTTAGGGGCATAAATATTTACAATTGTTAGATCTTCTTGTTGGATAGACTCTTTTATTATGATATTGTGTCCTTCTTCATCTCTTATTATAGTCTTTGATTTACAGTTTGGCTTGTCTAATATAAGGATGGCTACTCCAGCTTTCTTTTGATGTCCATTGGAGTGATAAATGGTTCTCCACCCCCTCACTTTCAATCTGGAGGCATCTTTGGGTCTAAAATGAGTCTCTTATAAGCAGCATTTTGATGGGTCCTGGGTTTTTCCCCTTAATCCATTTTCATACCTTATGTCTTTTGATTGGAGCATTTAATCCACTTATATTCAAAGTAATTATTGAAAGATATGGTTTAGTACCATTGTAGTACCTGTACAGTCACTGTTTCTGTAGATGGTCTTTCTTCCTTTCTGGTCTATATTACTTCTGGGCTTTCCCTTTGCTCAAGGAAGCTCCTTTACTATTTCTTACAGGGCTGATGTAGTGTTCACAAAGTGCAGAAGTTTTTATTTTGAGGTACCCTCGATAGTTTATTTTTGCTTTTATTTCCCTTGCCTCAGGAGACACACCTAGAAAAATGTTGCTACAGCCAATATTAGAAATTACAGCCTGTGGTCTCTTCTAGCAAATTAATGGCTTTACGTCTCATATATAGGCCTTTAATCTATTCTGGGTTTTAGTTTTGTTTATGGTGTAACAAAGTGGCCCAGCTGCATGTAGCTGTCCAATTTTCCCAACACCATTTGTTGAAGAGACTGTCTTTCCCATTGTGTATTCTTGCCTCCTTTGTCATAGATTAATTGACCATATAATCATGGGTATATTCCTGGGCTCTCTATTCTGTTCCATTGATCTATGTGTCTCTTTTTCTGCCAGCACCATTCTGTTTTGATTGCTACAGCTTTGTAGTATATCTTGAAATCTGGGATTGTTATCTCTGGTTCTGTTCTTCATTTTCAGGATTGCTTTGGTTATTTGAGGTCTTTTGTGCTTCTGTACACATTTTAGAATTATTTGTTCTAGTTCTCTGAAAAATGCTATTGATATTTTGGTAGGCATTGCATTAGATCTGTAGATTGCTTTGAGCAGTATGGGCATCTTAACAGTATTTGTTCTCTTGGGATGCCTGAGTGGCTCAGTTGGTTAAGCCACTGCCTTCAGCTCAGGTCATGATTCCAGGGCCCTGGGATCAAGTCCCACATGGGGCCCCTTGCTCAGCAGAGAGCCTGCTTCTCCCTCTGCCTGCTCTGACTGCCACTCCCCCTGCTTGTGCTGTCTCTCTCTCTTTCTCTGACAAATAATTAATAAAATTTAAAAAAAACAATATTTGTTCTCTTAACCCATGAACATAGAATATCTTTCCATTTGTTTGTGTCACTTTCAATTTCTTTCATGTTTTGTAGTTTTCAGAGTGCAGGTCTCCCACATCCTGGGTTAAGTTTATTCCTAAGTATTTTCTTCTTTTTGGTGCAATTATAAGTGGGATTGTTTTCTTAATTCCTTTTTCTGCTACATCATTATTAGTATATAGAAATGCAACAGATTTCTGTACATTGATTTTGTATCCTGCGACCTCACTGAATTCATTTATTAGCTCTAGTAGTTTTCTAGAAACCTATTTTTAACAATATCCTTACACATCTGAAACTCTTTTCAAAGGAATACATGTCAGTATTTTGGATCTGGATACATGCTTTTCCTCCTCTCTAAGGGACATTCCTGATCTATGTACTTGTGCCTGTTACCTCTGATGATATCATACATGCAGATTTAGGTAGCTTTGCAGTAACAGACGTACCTTTATTATTATTCTCCAAAGGAAACTACTCATTCCACTGCAAATAGATGTGATCTCAGGACTGATTTCCTCCCGGATCTTAATAATATAAACTTAACTAAATCTGAGCACTGCATCCAAATGTTCATTTTATTGAAATGTGAATTAATGGCTTTGAGCTAAAGCCAAGTTCTCAATCCTCTATCCAAATCTGGTACCAAATTATCCATGGTTGCTCTGTGACTGTTGATCTAAGGGGGACAAGAACACTGTTTGGCAGAATAGGAGAGTAAATTTTTTTTAACATTTTTATTTATTAGAGAGAGAAAGAGAGAGTATGTGCACAACAGGGGAAGCAGCAGACAGAGGGAGAAGCAGGCTCCTTGCTGAGCAAGAAGCCCAATGCGGGACTAGATCCCAGGACCCTGAGATCATGACCTGAGCCCAAGGCATTTAACCAACTGAGCCACCCAGACATCCCTAGGAGACTAAATTTTTAAACTTCATTTATCTCTTCTTGACTATTCATCCTGATAGAGTTTAAATCCACTGCCAAAACATAACACTAGAATTCAAATTATTTGGAGCACCTTGCTGGCTCAGTTGGAAGAACATGTGAGCCTTGATCTCAGGGTTGTGAGTTCAAGGCCCACATTGGGTGTGGAGCCTACTTAGAAAAAAAAAAGAATTAAAATTATTTAAGGGAGAGAATGATGTCTTTGTCACTGCATTTATTCTGAGCAATAATACTACAACAAAGTTCCAGTGATGGGCAAAATTTGGCTAATCTTCTCAAGAATATTACAACAAGGGGCGCCTGGGTGGCTCAGTGGGTTAAAGCCGCTGCCTTCGGCTCCGGTCATGATCCCAGGGTCGTGGGATCGAGCCCCACATCGGGCTCTCTGCTCTGCGGACAGCCTGCTTTCTCCTCTGTCTCTCTCTGCTTACTTGTGATCTCTGTCTATCAAATGAATAAATAAAATCTTTTAAAAAAAAAGAATATTACAACAATATATAACTTGAAGTGACTTTTTCTCCCTCTGTATCTAAACTTATTGGACTAAGAGTAATTAATTAGAGTTGAATGCAATTTTACATTAGATGTTTTGCTACAGTTTTATATTTTAAATGACAAATACTTTCTTTTGTTTTAAGATTAATGCAGTTTTAATGATTTAAGCACAGGATTATTCCCATATGCTTCTACACATATGTTTACAAACACTTATATTTTAATGAAAGAAACTACAAATAAATACTTTAGTTTAACTCATTTCAGTAAGAGAAAATCTAGTTCCATAAAATAACAAATTGGAAGGCAATGATTTAAATTTGCAATTTTTCTTCTGCCAAACTATTTGCCGTAGAAACCTTTAAATGGTATGTTCCACTACTAATATTAAGATACAGTTTAATTCACTAAGATGTGATTCATAGTCCCCCTTTCTAGGAGTGTATTTTTTACAAAGTGAGGTATGTCAGTACTTCTTTCATTTCTTTGAAGTCACTCTATTCTTTTTTGCTAATTTATTTTGGCTATTCATAACATAGCTTACAACAAAATGCCCCCTAACAGCCCACAGATTTATAAATATTATACTCCTTGGGTTATATTCTGATATGGTTATTTTTCAGAGACCTCGAAAGATAGACAGGCAAACTTCCTTCTGCAAAGAGGAAAAAGCCACCAATCGACTGAGCAAAGACCGGTCCACAGACAATAATGGGCTGCTTTGACCTTCACCTTCTTTACTCTTTCGTGTCTTGACTTGAGGAGTCCAGGTGCCCAGATATGTGGCCCTGAGCTGTGGGTAACTGCCACAAATTGGATTTTCAGGGAAGCAGACTCTGAGAGAGAGATTGGAGTACAGGAAGTTTACTGGAATTCAACCACTCTTGGAATTCAACCACTCTATGCCCTGACTTAGGTCGATATTAAGGCGGAAGAACAGTGCCTTCCACCCCAGGCCAAGAGGAGGATGAGCCTAGGGGGGTATATGATCCAGCTATTCCTCTCCACATGAGGCTTCACCTTCCAGGGCCAATTATGGGCGACATGTTTATTTTCATTATGGCAGGAAGTAATTTTTCATCAAGGATTTGTAAATACTCATCACTAAACACTTTTTTGAAATTTGTCATTTCAATTATAATTTTCACTATCAATGAGCAATTTAGGGAAATACAAAACTGTACTAAAACAAACTTACTCTTGGGGTGCCTGGGTGGCTCGGTGGGCTAAAGCCTCTGCCTTCGGCTCAGGTCAGGATCTCAGGGTCCTGGGATCGAGCCCCGCATCGGGCTCTCTGCTCAGCGGGGAGCCTGCTTCTCACTCTCTCTCTGCCTGCCTCTCTGCCTGCTTGTGATCTCTGTCTGTCAAATAAATAAATAAATAAAATCTTAAAAAAAAATAAAATAAACTTACTCTGTATTTCAGATACTATCTTAAGAATTGGAAAATTAGTGTTTTCTGCCTTTTAGAAAATATAAATTTTTTTCTTCCAAGTTTGCTTTTGTTGTTGTCTTTATGTGGTCACATAAGGCTCTCTATAACAATCTGCATTCCTTCCCAAAATCTGTGCTTGGCTGTGAGTTAGGTAGAGATGTTTAGCAGCAAAGAAAAATCTGGGCAGGACCCACCCAGCTTTTATATCCCGCATGGCTGAACTTTAATGGAAGTTTTAGCTTTTCCAAAAGTCTGGTCTTCACTGACTGGGGAAGAAAAACAGTTGGAAAAAAAATGTTTTGAGCAATGTGAACCATGTAATTTCATTTGAACTAAGGAATTCCAAAAATACTTGCTTATTGAAAGGGCAGTTATGTTTTTGTGTTGGAACTTGTTATGGGGAATAAGAAGTACTAGTCCTTTCCTCCCCTACATTTTCTCATAAACATAGAAAAAAATTAAAGACTGTCTGAGTGGCTGGGTAGGAAAATAGTGTGGAGGGGGTAAGGTGGACCACATAGTGGGCCTGTCCCAGAACCCATCCCTTGCTTGGTGGCGGGGGGGGGGTGTCTATCTACTCTTTTGTGACCCTTTGAGACCAGCTCATCTTGAGACAACCCTCTCCTCGCTCTGATGAGAATTCAAGGCTCTGTCTGGCCATGTCTTCAAGACTACAGTAGTTGGACTGAAACCCAGAAATTCTGTCAGTTCTGCTCACTGATGCCAATATAAATGCCGTGGCAGTATCAAGTCGGAAACTTCTGGGTCCCCGCTGGGCAACATGGTCAAACAGAATATTTTCAGGTCGTGTCTGACTTTAGGTCTCTGTGAGGAGATCAGGGGTTAATAAAAATGTTCATAACTAGCATTTTGGGGAAGATGTACTATGTGCTAATCACAACACTGGGAGCTTTTACATGAATGACACGATTCAATCCCACAACAGTCCTCTCTGGAGTTTTGAAACCTAGAGGGGTTAAGAACCCCGATTTTGAAACCAATCAGTGTGTCCCCAGAGCCTTTGATCTTCTTCCCAGTTGTGGGAGCCCTGGGTTTTGATCATGGGTTTTGCTGTACTAGATCAGAATTTCAGACACCAGCGAAGCAGATGCTATTGGTCCCTGACCGGGTCTCCTTGGGGCTTTATCAACTACCAGCAGGTGCACCACCTTGCAATGGCTTTTTCTAGTGGCCGGAAGTCCAGTTGTGGGCACGGAAGCTGAGTATGTGGAGATTCAACACCTAACGGGAGCAGTCCTCCATGAATGACTGATCAGAGTTACTGTACAAATCAGAGCTCCCTCAGTTCTCAGGGAGACTAACTCAGAGACAAGGGTTCTACACTGGTTCCCAGAATGCCTCAGAGGGATTAAGCATCTATTACCCATCGTGCTAACCATGCTTGAAAACACCCCTTTCTTGGCTGTATTCCACCTCGTCTTACTGGCCCTGCAGGCACTGCCTCACGTCACTCCCCAAATAAATTGTATGTGTGTTCTTGTCTCAGAGTCAGCCTCCAGGGGAACCAAGATGAGGGTAAAGATTAAAGAAAAGGTGAGCCTCTGAAGGAAGAGAACCCAGTTAGAAGAGATGCTGCATTGCTGGGGAGTAGTGTGGGGAAGCTCCTCATAGATGGTTCCCTGTTCTCGAAGGTGATGGTGTCTATGAGACAGGAGAGAAAGGTTTTGGAGGGTTATTGAATCTTGACTCCCTGGTGGTTACTTGACTGCTTGGTTGGGTGGAATTCTTTCAGAAGTTCCCTTTTGCTCTGTTCTTTTTAAACTTATATTTCTCTGAATTTTCATTAAATAAGAGAACCCAAGAAATGCAATTATTAATAACTGGAATAATAAAACAAGATAGAAATGTCAACATGTTCTCCATGGGACACTGAGGATGTAATTGTAAGTAAATGGAAGAGGAAAAAGCACAGATTTAATTTCAGGGGAGGTGTAACGTACAGGTAACATATGGCCTGAATATAATAATGCTATATACTGTTTCATATTAAATTAGGTCTTTTACCAACTTTACTACACTCACAGTATAGTTCCTTTACTTGTGACTCTATGCTTTTTGTTGATAAACTGGACTTCTGGTGGTACTTAAATACATTTTCAGGGACTAACATAAGCATGGGAAACTCTTGCTTTGTTAAGGTTAATGGTGATATCAAGTGTTAACTATTGTGTTCACAATTTAATTTTTTTATGTCTTTAATTTTTTGATTGTTTTTGATTTCATATACTCAACTTCACATCTGCATTAATGGAGTTTTGCCTGGAACTGGACAACTTTAAAATTTATTATATGCTGGTGGAATGGTCTGAATAAGTGTGTTTTGAGACTTTTGACCAGGGGTATTGTTATTAATGCTTTCATGATGAAGATGACAGAGAGAGAGAGATGAAAAGTAGGAAGAGAGGCAGGCAAGCAGGCTTCCTGCTGAGCAGAGAGCCCGATCTGGGGCTGGATCCCAGGACCCTGAGATTATGACCTGAGCTGAAGGCAGAGGCTTAACCCACTGAGCTACCCAGGTGCCCCGTGAAATGCCTATTGTTTTTATAAAATCTGTAGATTAAAGGGATAAAGATGATAGCCAATATTGTAATAACATTGTGTCGTAACAGATGGTGATTACACTTATGATGGGGAGATAGTACAATGTACAGAGATGTTGAATCACTATGTTGTACCCCTGAAACTAATATAACATTGTATGTCAACTATACTTCAATAATGGAATTTTTTTTAAATAGAAGATGATAAAACCTTTCATGAGTATTTCCTCTAGTGAATACTTTAGCCACAAGAGGGAACCATATGAACAAAAATAGGGTATTTTGGGGTAATCTTTAGAGGATTTTAGCACCCACTCCCCATCCCTTGAGTCTTGAAGCATCCCAATATGTTTGCCACATTTTAACCAAATCGTGTTTTCACCAGAGATCTGGGCTACAGAGCTGAGTAACCCCTCACTGCCTTTTAACAGACATTAACAGATAAACTGTTTTTTTAATCTACCATGTCATGGAAAGTCATGGCAAAATAAGTACAGACAATGGCCAACTTCCTTTTCAAATCCACATATTAGGCTGGTCTGCACCCCTTACCTGGTTAAGGTAAAAACATTCTTGCCATTTTTTCTTTGCTATAGAGGAATCCTGAGACAACCTATGGGAATAATGAGCTTGCTTAGGTCTGGGAAAGTGTAGGTTGGAGAGAGAAATTGGGGCACTGTGTCCCCGTCTCAGAGTCCCTCAGAAGAAGATCCTCATATGCTGGGAAGCAACAGGAGGTGTAGCAGAAGGCAAGAACACAGTCAGACCCAAGAGACCTTTGGAGGAAAGTCAGAGCCTGCAGTGGTTTTTTTTTTTTTTAGGGAGAGAGTCTTCCTTTGGTGAATCATATATTGAATGAGGTGGGTGGGTTAATGTTGTTAATACCATCCAATTATTAAAAGGTTAATTCCTGATTCATTTATTGCCCCTGACATCATACCTTCTGGAATGTAATTCCTTCTCTCTCTTCCTTGCACTGTTTATTTCCGGGAATTCACATGACCCTTTGGATAAATTATCATCTTTGTTTTTGCTTGAGCTACAAAGGATGTTATCCTCCAGGTGAATGTGAAAATACTGATCTCATTCATTTTCTTAGCAGAGTAATTTTTTTTTTTTTTTGCATGAAGTTGGGTAAGAAACAAATATTCTTAGGAATTAAAAAAAAATTAATGTCATCCCTGACATAAATTATTATGTATATTTAGTTAGTGAGGATATAAGTTTGTGGAAAGAGACAGTAGAATGAAGTTGTTAAACGTTGAGTTTCTGGGCTCAAGTTTGGACTTCACCACTTCCTATGTCTGTGAACCTTCCACCTCTCTATAAACCTCAGTTTCTTCATCTGTAAAGTAGGGATAATAGCTGCCTCATATGATTATTAAGAGGATAAAAATTAATGCCGAGTGCCTAGAGCAGTCTCTAGCACACAATAAGGGCTGGAAGAACACTAGTTACTATCATTTGTGAAACAGCACCAACCATTAGGAAGGTCTTTGCGTCTAAGGCATGAAGTACTCTGAGCTCTTGGTTTCTAGCACTAAAAAAAAAGGGAAAATCTCGGGTGTCTGGCTGGCTTAGTAGGGAAAGCTTATGACTCTTGGCCTTGGGGTTGTAGTTTTGAACCCCACACTGGATGTCGAGATTACTTAAAAAAAAAAAATCCTAAAAAAAAAAAAAGTGGAACCTGATTAGATAGGTGTTATCATCTTCATTCTACCAATGGGAACAGTTAAGTGGAGCTGCGAGGGACCACAGTGCAGCGGGAAATTAATGGGGTTGCCCGGCAGTCCATCAGTATGATGGGCTCAACTCACCCACAATGGTTGCTGTTGAATGACCTCAGGCCACACGAACCACTTCCTGTCATCCGGTCTCAGCATCAGGGTTGTTGCAACCTTCAGACAGCTCTCTCATCAGGAGATCAGGAACATTCAGGTTTGCCAGAGAAGGGATCGCGACGGCCGTAGCTAGGAATGGGGGTGCAGGGCACTTTCCCACCGGTCTGGGTGCTAACAGGAGCCCCGAGAGGTGGGGGGGGGCCCGGACTTTAGCGCATGCGCAGAGAGTGTCGACAGGGGGCGCTTCCACTATTCCTAATCAACTCTTTATCAACCGTATTACTAAGCATGAGAATCACTGGCATGTTTGTTAAAAATGCGAACTCCTGGTTTAGGACCTGGCTAGGGAATCTCCATTTCAAATGTGTCTCTGGGTAATTTCGATGCCGGCGACTCAGCAGATCACACTTGGTGAAAACTGAGCTCCTCAATAACAAATTACTTAAAAAAACCACACACACACAAAACACTGATTTTTCTTCCGGTGATAAAAGAAAAACTTTGGACATGCTAACAATGAAAAAGAAAGTAGAAACCATTTGTAATTATACTTTCTATAGATGATCATTATCAATATCTTGATGGCTGCACCTATAGGCCTTCTTTTTTTTTTCTCTAAGATTTTTATTTATTTATTTCACAGACAGAGATCACAAGTCTGATAGAGATCACAAGTAGGCAGAGGGACAGAGGGGGAAGCAGGCTCCCCAAGCAGAGAACCCAACATGGGGCTCGATCCCAGGACCCTGGGATCCCGACCTGAGTCGAAGGCAGAGGCTTTAACCCACTGAGCCACCCAGGCGCCCCCCTAGACCTTGTTTTAAAAACATGCAGCCTAGGGGCACCTGGGGGCTCAGCTAGTTAAGCATCTGGTTTTGGCTCGGGTCATGATCCCCTGGTCCTGGCATGGGGCAGGGAGGGGGCCCTCCGAGCCCAGCTCAGCTGGGAGGCGGCTTCTCCCTTTGCCCCTCCCCCCTGCTCGGGCTCTCACTCCTGTGCACGCTCTTTCTCAAATGAATGAAACAATCTTGAAAAAATATATTCCTGTTGGATCTAGAAACTGGACCAGATACTATTTAAAACCTGTTCTGACTCTGATATCATCCTTGTAAGAGTTGCCATTCTTCGAGCACAGGGATTAACTTTGTTCGGACTAAAATTACATCCTCTGAACCTTCGAAGCTCAAGAACAAATCTTTAAGTGCGCACCTGCTGACATGTCATAATGTCAAAGGCAATAACAACATTTAATCTTCAAAGATCACATACAGGTGGCCAGCAAGTATGTAAGAAGTTGGTCAATATCCCTCACCAGCAGAGAAATGCAAATCAAAACCACAACAAGCTGTCATTCACACCCGCGAAGACGGATGCTTTTTTAAAAATGAAAAATATCAAGTGTTAGCGAGGATGTGGAGACATTGGAAACCTTGTGCACTGTTGGCGGGATGGTAAAATGGCACAGCCTCCGTGGAAAACCGCATGGAGCTTCCTAAAAAATTAGAATTAGAACTGCAGGGGACGCAGCAATTCCACTTCTGGGTATATATGGAAAGCAGGTGCTTGAGCAGATATTTGCACACCGAAGTTCACGGCAGATTTTTTCACAAGAGCCAACATGTAGAAGCCACCCCATTGCCCACCAATGGATAAATGGGTGAACGAAACGTGGTGTGTATATACACACACAGACACAAGGGGATATTATTCAGCTTTAAAAAGGAAGGAAATCTTGTCACAGGCTACAACACAGAGGAACCTTGAAGACATCATGCTCAGTGAAATAAGCCATTAGGAAAAGACAAGTACCCTACAATTCCACCTATGTGAGGAATCTGAAGTAGTCAAAGAAAAAAATTTTTTTCACGGAAACAGGAAGTAGAATGGTGGTTTTTTAAAAAATATTTTATTTATTTATTTGACAGAGATCACAAGTAGGCAGAGAGAGAGAGGAGGAAGCAGGCTCCCTGCTGAGCAGAGAGCCCCATGCGGGGCTTGATCCCAGGATCCTGAGACCATGACCTGAGCCGAAGGCAGAGGCTTTAACCCACTGAGCCACTCAGGCGCCCCTAGAATGGTGTTTGTTAAGGGGAAGGAGGAAAAGAGAAGTTACTGTTTAATGAATACAGTTTCAGTTTTGCAAGATGAAAAAGTTCTGGTGATCTGTTTCACAATTACCAATGTATTGAAGATAGTGAACTGAACACTTAGAAATGGTTAAGGTGGTAGATTCCATGTTATGTGTTCACCACAATTAAAGAACATAAACCAAACTGAAAATAAAATAAAATAAAATATATTGTTAAGTGAAAAAAAAGAATATAGGGGCGCCTGGGTGGCTCAGTGGGTTAAAGCCTCTGCCTTTGGCTCAGGTCATGATCTCAGGATCCTGGGATCAAGCCCCGCATAGGGCTCTCTGCTCAGCGGGGAGCCTGCTTCCTCCTTTCTCTGCCTGCCTCTCTGCCTACTTGTGATCTTTGTCTGTCAAATAAAAAATAAAATCTTAAAAAAAAAAGAATATAAACCATACTACAAGATAATTAGGACATGTTGCCCTTTTATAACATTTTGGATTGCAATAAAACAGTGATGTTATACAGTTAATGTTAAGGTTTGTTTTGATAAAACATTTTCATGGAAACTGCTAATTTGTATTCACTTGGGGTTTACAATTCTTGAAGCTGTCAGACTAAACCTAGTGAAAACATAACAATTAGTGGATGAGAATAGGACAAAAGTAAAAATTACTAGATACTGGAATGGATTTTTTTAAGTGGGTATTAAATTTGACTCCAAGCTCACTGATAAACCTGAGATATAAAGGGATAACACAAGAACTGTGAATTTTTGTCCAAACTAGTGAAGACATGTCTGTCTGAATACATAGGGAGAAGGAGGAGGAGAAGAGAGAAAGAGAGGTGGGGGGAGAGATCTAATTAGAATTATGGTGAACTCTTATTATCTCATCCTATGGAGTTAAACAATTTCTCTTTCCAACTCTTCCTGCTATTTTAGTGAAGAATGCACACAGAAAATTCAGGTATGGCATTTGTTTTTTAAAGATTTTTTTATATTTATTTGACAGAGATCACAAGTAGGCAGAGAAGAGGTAGAGAGAGGAGGAAGCAGGCTTCCTGCTGTGCGGAGAGCCCGATGCAGGGCTGGATCCCAGGACCCTGAGACCATGACCTGAGCCGAAGGCAGAGGCTTTAACCCACTGAGCCGCCCAGGCGCCCCAGGTATGGCATTTTTTATACTGGAAAACTGGTTGAGACATAGTCAAACACAACTGTTTGTTGTTTTTGTAACAATTGTTACTGTTGGTGAATTTGAGTGAAATTTGGGTCTGTTTCCAAAACTTTTTTTAGTTTCTAAGAAGAAAGTGAAGGGAAAGAATAGTAGCTCTTTCTCCATTTTGCTTGATTATGAACAATAAGCTTTCTCACTGTATTTTCTAGTTTGCATTCATCTCCAGCCCAGAATCTTGTTTACAACCACTAAGTTCCATTAATAAAAAGCCACTCTGCCTCTTTGGTTAATTAAGTGATACCAAGTCATATTTAATACTGTTGGGAAGATTCAGAACAAGGTAGATTGGTTAGTTATTGTGACCAAAGTTACTGAGATGCTCTTTTTATTTTTTTAAAGCTATTTATTTGTTTATTTAAATATTTTTTAAAATTTAAGTTCAGTTAATTAACATATAGTATATTATTAGTTTCAGAGGTAGAAACTAACAACTCATCGGTCTTATATAATAATACCCAGTGCTCATGACATCATGCGCCCTCCTTAATGTTCATCATCCAGTTACCCCATCCCCCATGCCCCACGCCCCCAGCAACTCTCAGTTTGTTTCTTACCTTACTCAGTTTGTTTTTCTTACTTACTCAGTTTGTTTTTCTACCTCTCTGATTTCATCTGGTTTTGTTTTTTCAAAACAAATAATCCTTTGTTTTGTTTCTTAAATTCCACATATAAGTGAGATCACATGATAATTGTCATTCTCTGATTGACTTATTTTGCTTAACATAATACCTTCTAGCTCCATCCACATCCTTGCAAATGGCAAGATTTCATTTTTTGATGGCTGAGTAGTATTCCATTGTGTGTATATATATATACCCCATGTTCTTTATCCATTCATCTGTCGATAGACATCTGGGCTCTTTCCATAGTTTGGCTATTGTGGACACCACTGCTATAAACATTGGGGTGCAGGTGCCCCTTTGGATCACTATATTTGTATCTTTGGGGTAAATACCTAGTAGATGCTCTTTTTAAATGTTTATACTTATTACTGAAAATTTCAACCATATAGAAAAGGAGAGCAAGTAACACAGTGAATTCCCAAGTACCCATCACTTAGCTTCCAAGATGATCAACTTATGGCCCAACATTTTTCATATAGAACTCCTTCTCTTACTCACCCCCAGGCTACTCCAAAGCAAGACTCAGACATCAAATCATTTGTGCTCAGATATTCATCACCCATCTTCCAAGCAGGATGAGAGATAATCAAGAGTCCAGCCCAGAAGCAAATATATCAATTGCACATTATGAGAGTGTAATAAAGATGAATGTTAAAAGTATATTAAAGAGTCATAAACTGAAGCAAATCATCTGCAGTGAATATTTTCATAGTCTCTTACGGAGGTCCCCAGACATCCAAATCCAGTCCTGGTTCTGTGCCATTGTCACAAGTCTGTGAATGTGTGAAGTCCACAGAGCCTACTTTTGGTCTGGGGTCCCACAGAGCCTTTCCGCGTGATCCTCCTCTGACTAGTCTTGGGACCATGCCTGAAACTCCACATTATTGCATTACTCCCTTTGATCTGCCAGCACTGTGGGCCCCACTGAAAGCTGGACAAGTGGGACTTTATCAATCATTATCAATTTGTTTCATATAACTTTTTTCCTCATTACAAAAGTAATGTGAGCTCATGATAGCCAATGTAGAAAATACAAAAAAGCCCCAATAAGATAATTTCAAGTAAACAATAGGTAATATGCTATAATTTCTTATTACATAGTTATTTCTCTACCTTGTTTATCATAAATTCTGGTTCTGGGAAATAAAACTTGAATAATATTAAAAAAAAAAGCCCCAAAGAGAACATAAACAACACCCATAATCAGGAGTAAATAATATATTAGTGCTTGTCTTCCATTTTTTCCCCCCTAGGCACACATACATTTCTTTCCCCATGAAAACAGGACATTTTACATTTCATCTTTAATTTGCTTTCATTACTTAATAACATATTGTAAATATACTTCTCTATGATTAAATATTCTTCTCCAACATAATTTTTTCCTTTTACAAAATATTCTATTCTAAGAAAGTACTATAATTACTGTCCTTTTGGGGACATTTAGATTATTTTCCTTTATGACACCTTTGTGGGGCACATTCTTTTTTTTTTTTTTAAATTAAGAGAGAATACACAGTTAAGAGAGTGCATAGGTGAGGCCGGGGGTGGGGAGATGAGGGGAAGGGCAGAGAGAGAAGGAGAGAAAGAAAGAATCTTAAGCAGACTCAATGCCCAGTGTAGAGCTGGATACAGGGCTCAAACTCATGACCCTGAGATCATGACCTGAGCTGCAATCAAAAGTTGGACACTTAACCAGCTGAACCACCCAGGCACCCCTGTGGGGGTACATTCTTAAAGCTGAACTCTACATACCAGTGTTTGTTTCCTTAGAAAATAATCATTGGCTAGAAATAGTTGGAGCCAGGGGTATGTATGCATAAAGATCTCTCCATTTTTTTTT
>RCUC01154232.1:0-50241 GCA_003697995.1 Taxidea taxus jeffersonii
AAAAAAAAAGATTTAAAAAGACACCAAACCATGAACCTTTTCATTTGAAAAGCAGTACCTCACTGGCTATGGTGGACCCACATTTTACTCTCATGATTTATTTTCTGTATTTTACAACCTGTTCATGCAATTGAGACACTTATTTTAAGCCAATCCATGTTACTCACATCTTCTGAATTTCAGACCTGGGATTTGACTCTTCAGCAGATGGTTGATAGGTACCTTGGGGAGGAAGGCAAAGCAGGAGAGGGGAGGTGAAGACAGGAGGTACAAAACTCTGCTGCGAGCAAGCTTTGGCAATAAAGGGAAGTGAGATGTGGCAGGACCCTATGTACCACTAGCCTTGTCGCTTTCCTCCAGCTCTGGGTCATCAGTAGCCTAATCAAACTTAGCCAGGCGTCTCTCTGCTTATTGCACTGTGTCTGTTTGCTGCACTTGGAGCCACCTCTCACTCCTTCTGGGCCTGTGCATCAGGATCCCTTCATGGGTTCCAGGACACAGCTCTTGGAGCATCTCTTCATTTCAAATTGTTGCCCAGCCTCCCCCATTTTGTTCTCCTGGGGGCCACTGAGGCTTTCCAACACTTAACGTATCAGCACGCTCTTCACACTGCCCCTAGATGATTCAGTCAGCTATGGAGGAGCAGAAGCAGGAGCAAACGCTGTCATATATATTAACGAAACCCAAATTACACCTACTACAGATATAAACCGGGTCTCTCATACACGGGTGCATCATGTCTTTACATAACCCAACAAGGTCTGGATCCTCTAGTCTTGAACATGTGATCATTAGACAAAGATGCATCCATTGGGCCTCCATATTGTTCCTATAGTAATTTCAAATATTTGAAAGTAGTTTATGTCAATTATTAAACCAGAGGAAAAAAATGTATATTATTTGCAAGTAAAAGCATATTCATGAAAAAACTTGGAATATTGTTATAAATTTATAACATGGTATGACAATAATATATAATATATAAATATATGCTATGCAACATGTACAACATTACATATAACAGTATACATAACGTAATGACATATATATGACATATAAGATTATCACATTATAATGCTAGTGCCATTAATTTGTTAATCCTCCAAGAAAGGATTTCCTTTCAACATTAAAAAGAAAAATTAATAGATGAATGACAGGTGGCAGAAGTTATTTGAAATGTCCCAATTCAGTAAGGGACTGTTGTCAAAATATAGAAGGGTTCCTGCATACCAAAAATAATGCCTAAAAGGACAACCATTCCAATAGAAATAGGCCAAATATAGATCACAGCCACTTCTAGAAGAAATAACTCAAAAAGCATCTGAAGAGGAGCTCAATCTTTTTCAAGCTCAGTAATGTAAATGTAGCCAATGACAAGACGTTACTGAATGTTGATAAACCTGGAAAGAAGCAGACACCTGAGTAAGGTCAAGGGTTAGGTGGACAAGGTGGCTATGGCAGTGTGAGCTGGTGTAACTGTGCTGGTGGGGGGGCCTGTTGTGGGGGATGCTCACTTCACTGTGACCTCACATTCTTGTCCTGAGCATGTGTCCTGGAGAAAATCTCACTCAGGTCCATGGAGGCATGTTCCTGACAAGTGTTTACTTTTAGTGGTTTTTAGGATGTTAGGGAGCAGGGTGGGAGGCTCTGCACCCAATGCTGGAAAGTGGGTGGGTAGAATATGGTTAGTGAATACCCTAGAGCAGAGGTAAGCACACTTGTTCCATAAAGAGTCTGGAAGTAAATATATTTATTTGGCTTTTTGAGTCAGAGGGTCTCCCTTGCCGTTTCTCAACACTGACACTGTAGCATGAAAACAGTCCTATTGACAGGACCCAAAGGAATGGATATGGATGTGATCTATGAAGGAGCATTTACAGAAATAGTGGGTTGGATTTGGCCTGGACTATAGTTTATCCATTCTTATATGGCTAATTCTGTTTATAAAGATTGTGTTAAATATATACACATGGTAAAAAAAAAATTGACAAGACTCAATATAATAAAAGATCCACATTAATCACATATGAATGAGTGCTTGTGGGGAATGGAGAGGGAATAAGGATGATATAGAAAAGAATAAGAGGTGGGGCAGTGATGAAAATGAGCCTAGAGTTGGTGCCTGGTCAAGTGTCTGCCTTTGGCTCAGATGGTGATCTCAGGGTTCTGGGATCGAATCCTGACACAGGCTCCAGGGTCCGCAGGAGGCTTGCTTCTCCTCTCCCACTCCCCCAACTTGTGTTCCCTCTCTCACTCTCTCTATCTAATAAATAAACAAAATCTTTTTAAAAAAGAAAATAAAATGAAGCTAGAAATAAGGAATATCATTAAGTCAAGATTTTGTACTTAACATGCAGTTTCTTTTTTTCTAAACAAACAAGCTGCAGTTTTGAATAAGAGGCCTTAATTTGCTCACAACTTCCAGAACTGAAGTGTAAGTGTAGCTGAGTGCCCGCTGTGGGTTAACAGGACATGATGTGGGCCTCCAGTTTGATGTTGTACCTAACTGCGGCAGGGAATCACTACTTTCTGCAAAGTCATTTTTAGTGCCTTTCTTTAAAAAAATAAATGGCACTAGGTAAAAATAGAAGCTTCCTTTCTTTTTTTTTCCCCCTGATCAGGAAATAATAATTTGAAAAATGTCCCAGGGGAGAAGAAAATTGTCAAGCTGCATGTACAATGGCTTAAATTACTCAAGATATTACCTCTGATAAAGAAAAAATAGAGCTCTGTCTTACAGGAAAACCCTGTCCTTATGGGAGATGTAGTAAGAGAGAAGCATGCAACAATGGTTAAAAGCAAGGAATGGTATATATATATATATACAATGGAATACTATGCAGCCATCAAAAGAAATGAAATCTTACCAATTGCGATGACATGGATGGAACTAGAGTGTATTATGCTTAGCAAAATAAGTCAATCAGAAAAAGACAACTATCACATGATCTTCCTGATATGAGGAAGTGGAGATGCAACGGGGGTGGGGGTTAAGGTGGTAGGAAAAGAAAAAAATGAAACAAGATGGGATCGGGAGGGAGACAAACCAAAAGAGACTCTTAATGTCATAAAACAAACTGAGGGGGGTGGGGGGGGGTTGGGAGAGGGTGGTGGGGTTACATTATATGTTTAAATAAAAAAGCTTAAATAAAAAAATAAAAAAATAAAAAGCAAGGGATGGGAGTCAGTTTGGGATTCATGTCCTGGCTCTTCCACTTTCTAGCTAAATTACTTAATCTTGATCAGTCCCTCTTTCCTCATGTTAAGATAAAGATACCTTGAGAGATTGTTTTGAGTGTGAGAATCTCAATTTAAAAACTAGGATGGGCACACAGGGTAGTACTGTTATCATGGAAGATGCATTAATGGTTTGTATGAGTAGCAATTCCTCATTTCTGTCTTTCTCCAGGTTTCCATGCAAGGATTATATATTCTTAACAGGGAGATAATCGTAACCACAAAAAGCATAGTGTATTTTATGGAGGAACTACCAACATATTATCTCGAAAGCATCCAAGTTCCCATTGTTAAATACTCAAAAATATTTTTATTTTTTTAAATCGTATTTATCTATTTGAAAGAGAGGGGGGGAGAACAGAGGAAGAGTGAGAGGGAAAAGCAGACTCCCCACTGTGAAGAGAGCCCAATGTGGGACTCGATTTCAGGACCCTGGAATCATAACCTGAACCAAAAGCAGATGCTTAACTGACTGAACCACCCAGGTGTCCCATTCACAAAATATTTTTGAAGAGATTACCTCAAAGAAAAGTCCATGTTAATAAAGTAATTGATTAATTACAAAATTAGTAAAATGCAAAGGAGCACACCATGTTGGGCGAAGGTCACCCACAATAATCCATGACACCTCTCTCTCAAAAACCAAATAACAAGCTGCAGACTGTCATCTGCTTTAGTCCTTTCCAAGGACTAAATTTGGCAAGACTTGGAGACAGCGTTGGTTTTTCTTAAAGATTCAGCCCCACCCAGCCTGATTCCCAGTGTTTCTTGGCACTGACACAGCTAGTGAGTGCACCCCCACCACCAAGCTTCCAGGTGAAATGATAGGTGGTCTGGATAAAACCATTAATGCAGAGTCTTATGGTTTCCAAATCAGTTCTCAATAATGTATATACTCCATTCTCACATTAAATATTTATTTCACCTCTAAAATCTGTTTTTTTTTATTAAATTGAGAGTTCATTAAAAAAACCTTTAAATTACGTGAAAGATAGGAATAACAAACAGTGTGTACATATCTATATACTCACCATCTCAGTTCAAGGAAAATGACATAGTCATCCTGTGAGAATTAGCCTGTGGGCCTCCTCTCTCCTGTCTTTCTGTCTTTCTTCCACCAGTGCAAGTAAATATTCCATGTCCCCAGAAGTTTTGTGTTATTGTTCCCTTGTGTTCCCTTGTTTTCCTTTAAGAAGATTTTACCACCTACAGTTCTCTTTCTAGCTTTTGATTTGGAACTTCAAATCAAGTAACAAAGATGTGATTTGAAACTTCATGTGAATGGATTAAATTGCCATATCATCTTGTACGACTTGACTCTTCATTTAGTATTACTTCTTTTTACTTCCATAGATGTGTTTTGCAGATAGCTCTGGTTGGTGTCCATGTAAAAAGATTTTCCTTTGTAACAATATACAACTGTCTCTTTATCCCTTCCACTGTTAGTTGGTATTTGTGTTGCTCTGGGTTTTCTGCTGTGCCATGATGAAGAATTTGGTACATGCCCTTGTGCACTTGGGAAGACATTTGTTGAGAGTATGAACTGAGCAAGAGGATTTTGTGCTCATAAATTATGATTGTCTTTAACTATATTAACAATATCAAGTCATTGTCCAAAATGTTTATACCAACTCACAGGCAATTTGTAGGCCTTCCATTGATATCTACCCTCATCAAAACCTTGTCAAAAATTTTATTTTGTCTCAAAATGGAGAATGTGAAATGGTATTTCATTTCCATTTTCATTTCCCTAAATACTAATGAGGTTTTTTTTGTTAAATCTATGTGCCATTTGAGTCTTTTTAAAGATGTTTTTCATAAATCTTGCCATTTGCGAAGACGTGGATGGAACTAGAGGGTATTATGCTTAGCGAAATAAGTCAATCGGACAGACAACTATCATATGATCTCCCTGATATGAGGAAGTGGAGATGCAACGTGGGGGGCTTGGGGGGTAGGAAAAAAATAAATGAAACAAGGTGAGATCAGGAGGGAGACAAACCATAAGAGACTCTTAATCTCACAAAACAAACTGAGAGTTGCTGGGGGGAGGGGGTCAGGGAGAGGGTGGTAGGGTTATGGACATTGGGGAGGGTATGTGCTATGGTGAGTGCTGTGATGTGTGTAAACATGGTGATTCATAGACCTTTACCCTCGGGGCTAAAAATACATTATATGTTAATTTAAAAAAGATGCTTTTCATATATTTTTCACTGGACCATATGCCTTTTTAAAATTTATTTGTAGGCATTGTTTATATATTCTGAATTATATTATTTAGTCAGTTAGATTATTGTCAAAATTACCTCTCAGTTTAGGGCTTGTATTTTTACTCTGTTTTTATGGAATTTTTTTTTTTTAATGAGCAGAAGTTACTAATTTTATATGGGGGATTTAATCCTTCTTTGATAATTTGATAATTTCTTTGATAATTTGAATTTTCTGTGTTTTGTTAAGAAATAGTTTTCTACCTCAAAGTCATAAAAATATTCTTTTACAATGCTTTCTAAAATATGTATTTTTTTTAGTTTTGTCTTTTACATTTAAATCTTTAATCTACCTGGAATGTGTTTTTTTATATATGGAGTGAGAAGAGGTTTGCCCAATTTCATATATTTCCAGATCAATGTTTTTTCAGCACCATGAGTTGTGAAGTCTGTTCCTTCCCTACTGACTCATATGACCAATTCTATCATAAATCAAGTCTCCATATATTTCAGGAACTGTGTCAGTTTGATTAATTGATTCTTGATTTATTTATTTGGTTTTGGATTGGTATTATTCTATCTCATGCCAATACTCATACCACCTTAATTACTACAGATTTTTAAATAATTCTTTATATATACCAAAGTATTTTTACTCCTTATTTTATTTTTCTTATTTGGGAATATCTCAACTCTTGGGCTCTTCTAAATAAATGTTAGTGTCAGCTTGTCAGAGTCATAAAAGGAAGGAAGGAAGGAAGGAAGAGAGACAAGAGGGAAAGAAATTCAGACATGGCATTTAGGATTGATGTTCCAATAAATTTATAGATCTCTTTAGGGAGTAGTACAATTGCCAGTTTTACAATGCCTAGTCTTCCTAATTTCTCTCTATTTACCTGAGTGTTTCAAAATGTCTTTCAAACATGTTTTATAATTTTCTCACTGCTTTATTAGATTTATTCCAAGCTGCTCAAGACTATCATAAACTTTGTTTTTAAAATCATATTTTCAATTATTTGCAGCTGGTATGTATAAACACAATTGATTTTTGTACACTGATTTTATGTCTAGCAACTTGAATGCTCTTATTAATGCTAATAATTTCTAGGCAGACTGTTGACAGTTTTCTTTTAACAATTTCTACATGGACTGTTTATGTTTCTTTCTAAGATTTTCTTTATTTATTTGACAGAGATCACAAGTAGGCACAGAGAGAGAGAGAGAGAGAGAGAGAGGGGAGGAAACAAGCTCCCTGCTGAGCAGAAAGCCTGATTCGGGACTCAATCCCAGGACCCTGGAATCATGACCTGAGCCAAAGGCAGAGGCCTTAACCCACTGAGCCACCCAGGCACCCTGTTTATGGTTTTTTAAGTAGACATTCATCTCAAAGGCAGATGATGAGGGCTGTACCCCCTCTTTTCTAATGATCAAAAATTATTTTCCTCTTTATGGCCACACTATGCTGGCTAGGTTCTGTGTAGAGTAAGAATTGTTCACGATGGGCATGTTGGTCTTTTTTATGATCCTAGAGAAATGCTTTCAGGAGTTGATCATGGTGGATCACATTTACTCTAGGTCCAACATCCGTACCCTTCTATTCTAGTTTGCTATAAGTTTTTTTTTTTTCTATTTTTTTTTTATTTAAGCTTTTTTTATTTAAACATATAATGTAACCCCACCCCCCTCAGTTTGTTTTATGACATTAAGAGTCTCTTTTGGTTTGTCTCCCTCCCAATCCCATCTTGTTTCATTTTTTCTTTTCCTACCACCTTAACCCCACCCCCGTTGCATCTCCACTTCCTCATATCAGGGAGATCATGTGATAGTTGTCTTTCTCCAGTTGACTATAAGTTTTTGTCAGGAATAGATGTTGCGATATTTTTACTGGGTAATGAATTTTGGTATTTCCTATCTATGAACCAATCACATTTCTTTCCTTTTATACCTTAATTTAGTAAATCATATTAAGCAATTTTCTAACATGAACCATCTTTTTTTGTTTTTAAGAGTTTATTTATTTATTTGAGTGAGAGAGAGAGAGTGCACAAACAAGAAGGAGGGGCAGAGGGAGAGGGAGAAGCAGCCCTCCTGCTGAGCAGGGAGCTCAAAAAGGGGCTTGATCTCAAGACCCTGGATCATGATCTGAGCTGAAGGCAGACGCTTAACTGACTGAGCCACCCAGGAGCCCTAACATGAACATTCTTCTCCTGTTTACTATTGCTGAACCCTCTACAAGATTCACTCTACTGGATCAAGTACTGGGCTGTCCTTAGGATTTACCTGACGTGGCCATGCTGGTGATCTTTAATACATTGCTGGATTTGACACTTCATCAGAAACTAATGATGTATGTTTGGTGACTAACATAACACACACACACACAAACACCAAAAAAATACATTGCTAGATCTTTTCTGGATTCTTGCCTCAGTGGTGATGAGAGTGGCCTAGAACTTTCATTCAGTGTATTTATTAAGTTTCAGTAGTAATTGATTGTAGGATTACTCACTCATTTATGTTCTGGACAGATTTATGGAAGACTGGAATGATTTTTTTTTTATGATTTAGTAAAAATCCTGTTAAACTCTGGTACACACACACACACGTTTCTTCTTGAGAGACTACTGATTATATAACATTTTCACAAGATATTTCCCTTTAACTGGTTTTCAAATTTACTGGTATAATGTTCAAAATATCCTCCTAATAACTTGAAAATCGTTTCTGCACCTTCAGTCACACTCTATTTTCAATTCCTAGCTTTATTCAGGGGCTGAAGGCACTTCTGTCTGATCTCGAATTTCTCACTCCTTTACCTGGGTCCTGATCCTCTTGTCCAGAAGTTGTCCACACTCTGGCTGCTTCCAATTTTCTTGGAAGATTTAACACCTAACTGCTGACTGAAACCGGAATTCCCCACAGCTTGGGCAAGCTCTCTTAAGGAGCCCCCTCCAATCATTCTCTGGAGCAGTCTCCTCTTCAGGCTTAACCTTCTCTGAGGCCAAAAGCCCTCTGGATTCAGTCCACACAGTATCAACACTTTTCTCAGCATGTATTTCATTCATAGGCATAGATGGTGACCTGCTATGCTTCGTTTTCTTCCTTTCCTGGACTTCTCCTTCATGCGTGCTGAGAGTAGACAAGCATGTCTTAGAAATAAAACTCGATCTAGCTACTATTCATTTTCTGTGATTCACTTTAATGATTATTAGTGCCAGTATGGGACTCTGAGGCTTATAGCACTGCCCTCCCCTGATTCCTACTGCTGCCTAGACCACTCTGCTTTCTCCTAGTGCTGAGAGTATTTTCTTATTTGGAAACTGTGGAGCAATGCATAGGCTCCCCTACTCATACCGGTCCATAAGTCTTGAGTAGCCAAGCAAGGAACACCTGGAGATACCTTGTGGCTCCTTTCCTCATTCCAAGGAGTGAGCTTCCTTCCACAGACTTCAGAGCAGTAGCATGAAATTCCAAGGTTGGAACTGACTAAGCCCTATCTCTTCTGTTTCTGCTTCACTGTCTTGTTCACAGTCACCAGGGAAGTAAGTTTTCCTTGAAGACCATCTTTCTGCCCATTCATTTTAATGTTTCCATTTTCCCTCAGGATGGTCTATTTTCTACCAAAGAACTGAAATCACTCCACGTCTCAGGACCTCAAGCCTTCAATGGAGCCCTCCTCCTCTGTACAGGATCCATCTTAATGTACTAAAGCTCTGTCCTGTCTGGACTTCCCATCCTCACCACACTGTCTTCTTGAACTCCTTAATCAGAGCCCAGTCTTCCAAACCCCAAGATATTCCCTATGAACACTCTGCATTCACTTTTCACTTCCCCTAATGTTTATGTTCCCATTGCCCAGGTGTACACTTACTCCTGGCAGCTTAATGGTATACCTACAATGTGCCCAACCCTGTGTTAAGCACTAGAGATACATGGATGAAAAAGAGATTTGAAACCTTTGGTAGATTAAGCATGTGGTTGTGCAGATAGACTAGAGCCCAGTCCCGTTTCATCCTGGGAGTAGCCATGTGTGTGAGGACGGTGGAGAAGGGCAGCCTGGCAGGGACAAGGCGATTCAAAAGGAGGATTTCTGCATCATGTAAGACCAGGGTGAGGTCTGAAAATGGGAAGAGCTAATTGAGAAAGAAAATGATAGACAGCAGGAAAATCAGGTAACATTACTATCATGTTTATGGTGAGAAACTTAGGCTAGAACCAGAATTAGCCTGCAATCTAAGGGAAATTTTAGGCTAATGAAAAATTTAGTTTAAGGCAAATAAAGACTGGGGAAAGAGGCCTTAACAATATAACATGCACATTAGCATCCAGAATATATGGTAGACTCCTAATATCAATAAGAAAACAAGCAACACAATTAAATAACAACAACAAAGCAGTGGCAGCAGCAACAACTCGGCAAGGAGTATAAACAGTCACTTCATTCAAGAGAAAATGTAAATGGTTAATAGAATATTAAAAAGACTACTCCTCCACATGACCTGGCAAATATTGTTTACCTGACATATTACCCAGAACAAAAATATCTTCGATATCAAAGGTTGAGAGATATAAGGTATAAATTAAAGTTATATTGTTGTGGGTGGGTACAAATTGCTATAACCATTTTGAAGAATAATATGACAATTTCTTCTAAAAACGGAAATGTACCTAAATTATAGGCCAGAAACTTTACCTCTAGGTACATCCACACATATACACAGTGGTGTTTATTATAGTGTTATTTGAATTAGCAAAAATAAATAGATACGTACATATACACATACATACAACCTAAATTCAATGGGAAAGTGAATGACTAAAATGTAGATTATCCACATGATCAAAACCAAAACACATCTTTAAAAGAAAGGGTAGATTTAGAAGTATGGGTTGGGAGAGAGCTAAAAATCAGCTTTGACCGAAAAAAAAAAAAAGTTGCAGAATGATTTAACATTGACTTCCAGTTTTATAGAGTTACATTTCATTCAGTTTTATGAAATTCCAAATGATCCTGAAATTGAGAAGGTTCTAAGAAAACGTATGTCTAGAAAATTAGTGTTTCTTTTATTTTTTCCATACCTGCCTCCATCCATACCACCCTCCTTCTCTCCTTCCCTCCCTCTTTCCCTTCCTTCTTTCTATCCTTCCTTTCTTTCTTTTTCTTTCTCTTCCTGTGGGAGGGGCTGTGATTGGATACAGAGTTGGAGGCTGGTGAGCGATTTGCTGTAGGGGGGTTATCAGCAGAGATTTGAGTTAAATATAGAGGCACTTACATTTTGGAATGCTTGGCTCTTTATAGCAGTCATTTCAAAATGAATCAAAAAAGTCATTTGTATTACTACTTTTTATCTTCTTTTAAAAGCCGGTGTATGAGCATAAAACTGTTTAATGTTAGTTGCAGTGCCAAGCATATCAAGAAATAGCTTTATTTTAAGTCTATGAGAATTGAAGAAAGAAAAGGAGAGGGATAAAGTTTTGGATAAAATTTAGATAAATTTTGACAAAACCCCGGAGATATCTGCCCAATTCTATGTGAAAAAATTTGTCTTGGTCGAATTTTCAGTTTCCTCCTCTTCCAATGAATATGTAGGTCCACGTATTTCTTGAAACATCTTTCAGCCCATTCTCCCTCTAGAGGGGGCCATATTGGATCTTTTTCATTAGTCATAGAGGAAAGAGTATAGGCATATGTCTTCTATGGGTCAGCAGCCTACAGAAATTAAGGCATGTGTTTCATCCTTCTATATGGCATCAGAGTGCAAAACACTGTCTGGCACTGGTATAACAGTCTTTAAAGATAACTAAATTAGAGTGACAGATGAAAATCTTCAGGGAGAGCCTTCCAAAGCCCTCTCTTAAGTATGTGCACTACTTATAAACCTAACCAAGAAAAATACAAACATGATTAAAGTGTCCCAATTTATAATTATGAAAATGATATTAATCAATCAAGTAATCAGGAGATATTTGACCATAATTGCCTTTGGAAAAAGAACAAGAATGAGCAATTACTAAATCCTTATAATAAATGAAGTCCTTTATATGTTACCACATTTAATTTTCCTCAAAACAACCACACTAAAAAGGGTAATTATCTCATTTTATGTCAAAGAAAACAAAGTTCGTAAAGGTTAAATAAATTATTCAAGGGCATCCATCTGAAACTCTGTTCCTTTTATATGATACCAGTTTCCTGTGGGACTCACCATTAGGCTAGAGTGCAGAGGCATGTGTAGGTCTCTTCCTGAGGCAAAACATCTAATTGGGGTGACAGTAACTATGACGTGTAGCAGTAAGTGACAGGAGCCACCCATAGCCTGGTTCCAAAGCAGGGAATAAGAGTTCAATCCATGTGTTCAGGGATGGTGTTTGAAAATGATCCAGAATATTAGGATTTTGCATACTTGTATTTGTCCTCAAAAGTAGGAAGCACTAGGGGCGCTTGGGTGGCTCAGTGGGTTAAGCCGCTGCCTTCGGCTCGGGTCATGATCTCAGGGTCCTGGGATCGAGTCCCACATCGGGCTCTCTGCTCAGCGGGGAACCTGCTCCCCCCCTCCCCTGCCTGCCTCTCTGCCTACTTGTGATTTCTCTATCTGTCAAATAAATAAATAAATAAATAAATCTTAAAAAAAAAAAAAAAGTAGGAAGCACTATTTCGGGACACATTTCATATTCCATAGCATTGTTTCATCTGAAGTATCAAAACTGTCAAAGAACTGTAGACTCTGCCCATAAATCTTATTATGGATATTGTTTTCCCTTTTCCTTTCCCTTTGCCCCCAAAACAGTGTTTGCATAATTGAGGTCTGATCCATTTATGAAAAGAAATTTCTTGAAGCATGTTTTAAAGATCTATGTTGTAACATAAAACAGTCTGATTCTAATTCAAATATTAATATAATTATGTGTATCCTCTAAATTTATGGAGCTAGCTAATATGAAAAATATTAATATAGTCATTTAAAACATTTTCAAATCAAGGGAGAAAAATGTACTCGATCACTTAATTAATGTCCTTATAACTCTGGACTGAGGCTTCTCCGAGTTTCCTATTCTCAGTAGGACTGTTACAGTGATAATTCAAATTCCATTACAGTGAGACTAGAGATGCACTGTGGGAGTGTCACTGAAGCCTTGCGAAAATGATTCAGTGGCCACCCTGAGAGGTTTCAGAAGAAGGGCTTGATTTTTACATGCTAGTTTCATGTTAGCATCTCTTCCGTAGTATAAGCTAAAGAACAAAAACTGTCATGCAGGTCTATGAGTGGAAACCTGCTGACCAGGTGGGGCTGGACTCAATAAGAAATAGAAGGACAATTCAGGAGCAGAGTTTGCATGTCATCCTTCTGGTTAAGCCAGAAGACTGACAGTCTGAGGGCCCACAGCCAAGCTGTATAGGAAGATCCTCAAAAGCCTAAGTAAGCTTCTGTGAAGGTCAGAAAGTTCAGGACAGCAGGAAGATTTATATCTGAGATGTCACAGAAAACAAAAATTCTAAATTTCAAGAGGGTGAAACCAATCATTTGCTGTGCCAAAGCAGAGGTAATAGAGTACACCTCACTCTAAATCAGTCATCACTCTCCTTTTACCTCCTCTGTGTGTGGTTGGCTCTGTAGACCCTGGAGATATAGTCCTGGGTGTGCCCAGGATAACTCTAAATGCCAGGTAATAGAATCTCTGAAAGGGACTTGGATGAGGTCCTCCTGAGGAAGTTTTAGTAGTAGACCTCAACCTATGCCTACAGATTTAGTTAATTTTTGGTTTGGATATACTCTCATATGTATTGTAATAGCACTTGGCAGAGTGTATATGAAGCTCTCCTGTATTTTTTCTAAAGAGTCTAAGATTACAAGATTGGTCAAGATATTGGGAAAAAAATGAACAGAATGAACTGAAGGATCCTGGGTTAATTCTGCAGGATGATAATAAGGTAGTTATTGTTAGCAGTCATTGGACAGATTTAGGGCCCATCCAAGCTCTGTGACCTTGGGCAAGTTACTTAAATACTCTGAAATTGCTTCCTTATTAAACCAGAAAAATAATACCTAATTCGTAATTAGTATTAGGAGGAAGCAATGAGGTAATTTATGTAAATCCCCTGTCACAGTGTGCCGTTGTCTGAATTTCATAAGTGGTGTGTTCTGTTGTAATGCTGGTAGTTATAGCAACTGGAACAGTATACAGATAGCCTACTTTGCAAGACACTTTGTAATAGGAAGGGGAACTTTATCCATATAACTTTTCTATGCTGATAATCTTCCCTTCTCTTCATCTATCATTCTTTTTTCTTCCACCATGGGGTAATACAGCTTTTCCAAGCTCTCTCTCTGTGTTAAACAGATTCTGGAAGTCCTAATCAGCCAATGGAATTGGTTACATGAAATAGTAAAATGAGATTAAGCTACAAGACAGAGGCCACAAGTATCCTACGGCTTTCTCAACCCAAGTGTGGCATCCGAGATCTGGGAATGAATCAGGATCTTGATCTTGAATCAGGATCTTGATCTTGAATCAGGATATATTCTAAGGAGTGGTACCCCAGGAAATCAAAAGCAGAAAACCTTGACCATAATAGGCCACAGAAACCATGAGGATCCTGGAATGGGTTTAAGTACTACAGCTAGATGACCAAAGTAGAATTCCACCAGGGTCCAACTCTTTTGAAGGCACAGGCACAGCAGGAACAAAAAGAAAACAAAATAAAACAAAATACTATCTAGTCTTAACATCAGTACATATTAAACATGAACAAATGACTAAATTTTTTCAACTTGTCAGTGTTCATATAGATTCAGTCCAAGTCTGTGTGGCAAATATAGGATTTAGTATCGGATGGCATGCATCCACATTTTCCTAAATTTACTCCCCAATTAAAATTCCATTTAAACAAACCAGAATGTCGTCCTCGCACATTATACTGACTCCAAGGAACTAAAGTCTGTGACCCAGTTCATCAAAATGCACTTGAAAAATTCTGTCTGGAACTCTCAAACCAATGCTATGCATTAAAGGTTTTGTTTTTTGTTGTTGTTGTTGTTATTCTGTCTTTTCTCTTCCAAGGGTTGACTCATAACCACTTGAGAGAGAGCTAAAGCTCACAGAGAAAGTGAAAATCCTCTGCTTTCTTGTCCGCAGGAAATGCTTGGCAGGAGATTTCCAGGCTGTGCTGTCATCAAGCTAAACTTAACCTTGTTCAGGAAAAGAACCCTTCACTTTCAAACCAACTCCTTGTCAGACCCATTCAACTTGCAGAGTACAATGTTGGGGGGGAAAGGGAAAGAAGAATAGCAATGAATGTATTTCAGTTTGAGGTTATTGAGTCTTGAAATGACTTCTCATGTTTTGCAATGACATGAAAGTTAAATGTCTTGGTTCACAGCCACTTACCATTCCCTTCATCTCCATTAATCTATGCTCACTGTTTTAAAATATACCACTTTCTGTCTTGAGCAATGAAATTAAGTTTTCCCAGGGTTATAACTGCTTTCCAGTGTGTCTTTTCTCTTGTTATTTGATTGCTAAAGATTTCCCCCCAAAATGGGAGATATTCAGGGAACATGATACAATGTATTTTCCTGCTATTTTTAATCTGTTAATGCATAATTTGAGGGGTTGGGTATGGGAAAAATTGAACTCATCTGACTGTGACAGATTTGCAAACTATGAATACAACTCAAACTTTATTGATGCTTTTAAATTACAGCACCAAATACCTGGATATGTCCATATAACATTTATAGCATTTTATGTCTTCATAGCTACAGCCAACATTTGCTTAAGAGTCACAGTTGTAATTCAGATGAGCAAGAAGAGCATTTTACAAGGAAAAGTAGAACATGCTGAAGCATTTTGCCTGGAATAAGCTTTTATTTTTAGCCTGTCCCCAAAAAATCATTATCTAGAGGCCTGAAATGTCTCAAAAAATCATTATATTTGAGTGCCTGGTAGGTCACTTCATAGAGTTCTACAGGATCAGATCATATTTGGTATCAGATGGGTAAGCTCTCTGGACCACAAAAACAATTGGTAGAATGGATTGTCTGTTGGAACCTACCCTTTCTCTGTCTTCTGATGAGCAAACATTCTCTAGAGAATTTTAACAAATGGCACACCATATTTTGATCCAGTAAATCATATCCAGAATTTTTATTGATTTATATAAAAGATAGCATTTCTAAAATTGAAATATGGTAACATGAGGGGCTCAGAATAATTAATATCTGTTTGCATATAATAAATGAAGATCTTATCTCTACTGATGTAGATTGGATATATTTTGTATAGGTGATAGAGTACAGAGGGCGGCAAAGACAAAAAGACCAGATTTGAGATTAGCTCTGAATTCTGCCTGGTTCCCTCTCTTGCAGTGATTAATTTTTTTTTAGAAGAGTATAAGCATATAAGGTAGAGCCATCAGTAATCAATAAAAGGAAACCAGCTGGTAAGTGGGAACCACTAAGCCCAGTTTATTGGCCACCCTTGCCTAGTTCCTATCCTCAAATTCTAAGAGCATTATTAAGAGAGGTCTAGTGATAAATTAAAGATGATCATTGAGCACTGGAAATGTTTTCACTTCCAAATTTTAGGATTCAAGTTTATGTACTCTCTAAACATCATTTCCTTACTCAAAAATCCATACAGGGGCTTACTGGATAATTATAATGTTATAGTTACCATTAATTAAACACTTTTATCTGCCAAGCATTGTTTTCTCTGTTGTTTATTCATAATAATTCTAATATGTCACATTCTCTCTGTGGAGAATAGGCATCTGCATCACCAGTTTCCAGGGAGGGAAACTGCAGCACAGAGAAGTGAATGGATTTTTGTAAATGTACCAGTAAGTAAGTAGAACAACCAAATGCACAGGCAGAGTGATGCAACACACAGCATTAATGTTTTTATTCGACTCAATACTTGAACACTCACTAGATTTACACAGTCAGGATCCCCTCTGTATTTACTGGTCTCCAAGCCTTGCTTTCTTTGCCAGCAGAACTGGGATGGGGGAGATGTTTGAGGCTAGAACAAGTACTTTGGAGAGAAGATGTCTTTGTCTTTCCAGGTAACACTTGTGTGTCACTGATAACTGTGCTTCTCAGCTGTTAGATGACCACCATTATGGCTGTCCTACTCACCTGAGACATTTTCTCCCCCAAAGATCAATTAAAGAAGGTATTTAGAAATCACACACGTACAAAAATAGTATTGATGATCTCATCAAAATTCTCTTCAGGCATTCAGTTTTGATTTAACTCCCCTATATGACTCAGGTGGAGTCTTTACTGTTGCAGTCAAATGCTCTTCCACTGAGCTATACTCCCCAAAGTCTTGACTGTTGTCCAGATATTTCCCATTTTAGAAAGCTGCCCAGTTCCTACTCAGATTTTTAATCTGGATTCAAGATTCTCCTTCATTTATCTAAGATTCTACCCAACAAATAATTATTGAACAACTGATCTGTGATCATCCCTGTGAAAGGCAAGGAGGATAGGAAGTAAAACATGGTCACAGCTCTCAAAGAGCTTGATGCCTCAGGTGCAACAATATCATCAAAATAAAAGCTCATTGTTGTGGTAGGTCTTCCTAATGACCTACTGACCCCTCAAAGAAGAAGCACTTCTCTCTGCATGAAGAGATCAAGGCATGCTCTGGGAGTATTTGTATCCTGTGCAGGAAATATGAGTTGATGGGTGGGCAAGCGGAAGGTGATATGGAGGGCTTTCAGGACAGAGTCACAGATAGAGGAGCATAGAAGTATGGCACAGAATGTCCAGAAAGCTGTCAAGACATTGTTCAGCTGTGAGCACAGACTGAGAAATAAGGAGTGCTAGGAAATAAAATAACCAACAATCTGATTATGAATGGACCTAGAGAGGCAAGGAACTAGAATTGTATTCTTTTGTTGTTGTTGTTGTTGTTACATAAATTAACCCATTTATTATAGGCCAGCAATGTTTCAAATGGTGGGGCTTCTCCTGGTCTTTCAACTCCTTCAGTCATCTGAGTGCAGATGTTACTGTGACAGCAGAAGTGGTGTTGTAGTCCGGGCACCACCAACAATAATTTTTATGCAGGAGCCACAATGCCAGATCCCCACAGCCAGTCTTTTCATCTTGGTTTTGCTGCAGAAGGAGCAAGTGTACTTGGTGTGCTGGCTCATTTCAATCTTTTTCACCGTTTTCCGGAGGAAGGCACTATAACTGGTCCCATATTTACCCAGAATTCCAATCTTCTTGGTGCGTTTAGCCATTTCGCTGCAAACCAGGTCTGAGCCCAGAGAGGAAGAGACTCTAGAATTGTGTTCTAAAAGCATGGGGAACTACCTACGTCAGGTCAATGTGATGTTTCTTTTTTACTGAATATAGTACTCACTGCTCAGTTGTCTCTTTGGACAATTAAGGATGTGCCACTTTATAACATGATATGACTTTCCATGTGATATATGTGTGTGTATGTGTGTGTGTATTATCCTCATGACACTATTTATTATATCTATCTAAAAGGAAGATAAAGAGTATTAACTATACTTTGGAAATCATTTTAAGGTGTGGTCATTCATCTCTGTTTTGCTTGATTCAAATTTGTTAATTTTAGAAACTGATCTGTAAGCTTCCAGGTCTCTAAAATGACAAAATATATTGTCATTGAGCTGAAGCCTTGAAGCTATCTTTTACTCTTACCTCCCTTTCAATGCACCAAGCAACAATGATTCTTAAGTGATATATACCTCAATTTTCTTACCTTTTCTCCATTCCAGTTGCCATTGTTTTAGTTCAGGCCTTCCCTACTTCTTCTTTACTATTCCATAGGGCTTGATTGGTTCTCCCTCTCTTTTACCCTCACTACTCTGTACCCATACTTACTCTGGACATACACACACAAACATGCTCCATTTGCTAAGCTGGAACCAGAACAAACTTTCCAGAATACAAACTGGGGAGACTTTCTTGCACAGAGCAGTGTTTCTCAGCTTTTTACGCTTCTGATCTAAAAGCACAAACATAGCAGGACCATTTTTTTTAATGTCTAATTAAAAAAATACATCAAGGGTGGTGGGTTACATTATATGTTTAAATTAAAAAAATAAATAAATTAAAAAAATACATCAAATATAAGGACTAAAAAAAAAATCCAAACATGTTCTACAGTCTCATTCTTTGTAATGTCATCTAAGAGCTGTCCTTCATATTTCTCTTAAAACTCACCGGTATATGGGCACCTGGGTGGCTCAGCCAGTTAAGTGTCTGCCACCTGTATCAGTTCAAGTCCTGATCCTGGGGGCCAGGGATTGAGCCCTGCTCAGTGGGGAGCCTGCTTCTCCCTCTGCCCTGCTCCTTGCTCATGCTTTCTATGTCTCTGTCTCTCAATTTCAAATAAATAAGTAAAATCTTACAAAGAAAAAAAAAGACTCACCAGTATAATGGACGAGACAGCATGATGCTTGGTACGTTGTACTTAAGAACTGTTATTAAATGCAATTAAAAAAAAAGGTGTTAAAACTTAGAAAGAGTACTGGGTTTGGTCTTAGAGCATAAGTAATGCATAAACAGAATAGCTCTTGGTACAGAATTATATTAAGAGCCCTGAAATGCTGATAAAGAAATAGTGTTAAAACCGTCTGGATGGGAGAAGTCTAAAATGTATAATAAAGTGTACAAAAATGTCATTTTTCAAATGCAACGACTGCAACTGGAAAGGGTGAGCTTGAATTTAAGGTAGAAAAAGTGACAGCAAGTGAAGGAATGAACACATATCCAGACATGTGCCAACCACTGGGTTAAATATTTTACATGAATTATCTTTTTTTGTTCTCATAACAAGCCTATGTACACTTATTATCCCCATTATACACAGAGAAGACTGAGATTAAATAACATCCCAAAGGACATATAATTAGTAAGCTGCAGAGTCAGGATCTGAATTCAGACTGGGCTGGAATCCAATGTCTGGGCTCTTTCCAAATATACTACAGTCTCCAACCGGTCCAGAAAGAAAACACATACACATACACACACACACACACAGAGCCAGATTATGATCTTGAAAGACTACTGCTTCTGTCTCTGGGCTGTCATTATTTTTTCATCTAAAGACCAATAAAGATCAATATTTGTTCACATTATCAGTACATGTTTATCCCATCCACTCATAAATGGTTGGCATTGACCTCATTGGGTTGTGCTGTCAGCCAACTGGCCAGTTTCCAACCCAAGCCTATCTTTTTAATCAGGCCCTTTCCCTCAGTTCCAATGAGCAGATTGATGACACAGAGATGTTAGTGTTTCCTTTAGAAACTCTGTGCCTATACCCATTAAAAACAAAGAGGTTTTTACAGATGTCCAAGGATTGATCGATCTGCACTTTAAAATCAGGGTTTCCAGAGAACCAGAATTTTCATTGTAATTTAGAACTACTTGATGCAAGAACTTGAGTAGCTATTAGAGGTATAGCTTTATTGTATTCAAAGAAAGAGTAGGTATCTACTGTAAAAGACACAGCTCCAGAACAGAAATTCTCAGCTCTGATGAGCATTGAACTGGCAGAAACACTATCTTCTTCAGTTGTTTCATTTCTTTCATCTTAATACTCCATGCATAATCCTTTAAACAATGTACTTTTAAAAGTAAAAAGACATGATCTGTACTTTTAATTCTTTAAACCTGTGATCTTATTTTTCCCATTTTCATAATCTTCTTCGTTCTATATATCCCATTCATTCATTTTTTTAGCTTTGCTTAAAAACTCAATAAATTCCAAACCTGACTGACACAGTACTTTGCAATGATGTGTGTGTGTGTGTGTATGTGTGTGTGTGTGTGTGTGTGTGCATGTTGTGAGTTCTGTGTAATGCTGATAATTGTGTTCTGTGGGGAGTGTTGATAGTTGCAGATAGGAAGAAAGGAACAGGGGTGCATAGAAGCAACGTTGGATTTAGAATTTAATTTAATAGGCAAAATTTAATTATTTCAAAGATTGACTTTTCTTTATCATTTGCTTTTAAAAATAATCTTGTCGCCAATCTCAGTTTCTTGTATTCCAGAAATTTCTAATCCTTTTTATTTATGAATCTTGTCTTTTCTATTCATCAAAGACTTCATGTCTTCTAATTAATCCAGCTCCTCTATGAATGAGCATTCATAACCTTAAGGGTTTAAAAACTTTAGCATATTTGTATTTAGACACCACAAGTGATGCTTTTGGGAGTTACAGTTCTTGGTCTCTGATCGAAGCGGATCTCAACAACAGGATCCTTACTCCTGACTCTGCTGATTGGACCTCAGTTTCTGATTCTTTGACCAGCTGTGACCCCATCAATGATGCTCTGACCTTATGGTCAGCTGAGACCTCATATATGCACACAACTCTCTCTTTGTTCCTTCCTTTGTGTTGCCACTTCTGGAAGCCAAATTTAAGGCTGACATACTATTAGGTCTCGGTGAGAGAAACATGTTGAAAATAGGGGTTTAGGACTGTTGATTGAATGAGGATAGACACAAGTGGTAAACTGACAAGGTGGTTGCCAAAATTATCACATGGTGTTCAAAGAACCTGATATGAGATTAAGTAGTGGACAAATGAAAGGGGGAAAAATGAGTGCAAATCTGAGAGATCTTTCTTTCGGCTGTTTATTCAACACATATTTATTGAACATATATGTAGTACTAGACATTAAGTGCTGGAGTAGAATAATATCCTTGCTCTACCAGGTGCTTTGTATGCTTTACATCACCCCACAATTAGTATATATATCCTATGACTCACACGTGAAGCAATTAGGAAACATTTCTTCACCTAAGGGCACTTGGGTGGCTCAGTTGGTTAAGCATCTGCTTTCAGGGTAGGTAATGATCCCAGGGTCCTGAGATGAGCCCTGCATCTAGTTCCCTACTCTACTCAGCGGGAAGCCTGCTTCTCCCTCTCCCATTCCCCCTGCTTTTGTTCCCTCTTTTTCTGTGTCTCTCTCTGTCAAATAAATAAATAAAATCTTTTAGAAAATTCTTCAGTTATATTAAATCATTGATAAATTATATTTAAGGTTAGAATAGAAAAATAAGATAGTCAATATTCCTAACCTGAGAATAAAAAAAAAAAATCCATTAGGTTATCTGGGGGTGAAATGGAATATATGAAGAAAGCAACTTAGAAAAACATATTTTTAGGCATATTTTGAGTTTAGGCTAATTATGTAACATTCATGTGGGGACATTCTTGAAAATCCAAGAAGGGTCAAACTCACACAAGACGGTCAAACGGAAGACTCATCCATGGCCATCTAGAGGCATTCCTGCTGTCATTTTTAGGGATTGGAAGCCAATTTTCAAATAGACGATATGCAAAGAATCATACCAATCTTGGTTCAAAGCCCAGCATAGACACTGACTAGAGTGCAAAATGGACTAAAACCCTTGTAGCTGTCTCAACCATACAGTACAAGTAATGGTTTTCCTCTTGTTGACAACCTAGACAGACAGCTGTGCAAGACAGCTCCTGCTGCTTTGCAGTTATACTTAGTGGGTTTGATTATGATGTAGTCCTAGCAAGCTACTTATTTTTTTTAATTTAATTTAATTTTTTTCAGTGTTCCAAGATTCATTGTTTATACACCACACCCAGTGCTCCGTGCAATATGTACCCTCCTTAATACCCACCACCAGGCTAACGTAGCCCCCCGCACCCCTCCCCTCGAAAACTCTGTTTGTTTCTCAGAGTCCACAGTCTCTCATGGTTCATCTCCCCCTCCGATTTCCTCCAATTCACTTTTGCTTCCCTTCCCCTGATGTCCTCCATGTCATTCCTGATGCTCCACAAGTAAGTGAAACCATATGACAATTGACTCTCTCTGCTTGACTTATTTCACTTGGCAAAATCTCCTCCAATCCCATCCATGTTGATACAAAAGTTGGGTATTCATCCTTTCTGATGGAGGCATAATACTCCCTAGTATATATGGACCATATCTTCTTTATCCATTCATCTGTTGAAGGGCATCTTGGCTCTTCCCACAGTTTGTTGGCTGTGGCCATTGCTGCTATGAACATTGGGGTACGGATGGCCCTTCTTTTCATTACATCTGTATCTTTGGGGTAAATACCCAGTAGTACAATTGCAGGGTCATAGGGTAGCTCTATTTTTAATTTCTTAAGAAATCTCCACACTGTTTTCCAAAGTGCCTGCACCAACTTGCATTCCCACCAACGGTGTAAGAGGGTTCCCCTTTCTCCACATCCACTCCAACACTTGTTGTTTACTGTCTTAGAAAACCACTTATAATTGAAAGACAGTACCTCCATATCAAATCTAATACAACATTGTGAATAGAATTGCTTTTAAAGCTGGGAAAATACCCCAGAGCTCGCTTGTCAATCCCTGGACAGGACTAGCCTTTCTTCCAGAAACTCTTGCAGCCTGCTGTACCCCATCCATCACCAATCACCAGCACAACATAGCAAGTGGAGAGCCTATCTCCACCATGTTTGAGGAATTTGCTATAATTGCTTTTATTAGCTTTTTTTTTTTTTTTTTTTTTTTTTGCTTTTATTAGCTTTGAGGCCTGACGGACCCTCAGATGTCTAGAATGTGCTCAGTTAAGGTTTGTTGATTGAACAAATGAGAGATAACTCCTGAAATTTACATTTGAGGAATCTGAAATATAGAAAGGTAAAACCTAAATAATAATAATAATAATAATAATAAGAAGAAGAAGAAGAAGAAGAAGAAGAAGAAGAAGAAAGGTAAAACCTGAAATATCGAAGGTAAAAGAGTGCCCAGGATTCCTGGATCCCAGGTTAAATTTTTTTTTACATGGAATTGTTCATAAACATAAGGAACTTCTTAAAAATATATATGGATTATTGTTCAATGCAAAGTGGATGTTTGGTTTCTTGAGCTCAGGGTCTGTGCCTTTGACTTTAATTTTGTCTTCCTACAACAAAGAGCACAACCATGTATATTCAGCAGGTAGTCAAAAGGCAGAGACTGTATTAAGTTGGAGATGGATGTCAGGACAGAGAAGGTTTAAACTTCTTTTCATCTATCTAAACTTCTTTTATTTTAGAGAGCCATATTTCTTGTTCTGTTCATTTTAAAGTAATTTATCTTTTAGGATTCCATGGTGGAAAATGGGGATGGGGTCAGATTTAAGAGTAATATTAGAGTATTTATTTTTGTTGTTTACTAAGTGAAATTATAGGTAACAAGGGGAAAAATAAATGAAGCTAAAAGCATGAGTTGTCACTTCTAAGCACCAGGGTAGGCACTATACAAAATGTGTGCTTTATGTCTTTTAAACAAAGTAGGCCATTAAGTGTGAAATGCTAAGAGGAATTTTATCTCACCTATAAATACAAGTGAATCTTTTAAGCTCCAAATCCCTATATACAGACAATTTACTGTGGTAATCAAGATGATACTCACAATTTGACTTCGGGGCCATCTGTTACTCTATTGGTATTTTACTAATAATGAATAAAAATATATGTTGGTAACAAAAAATGTTACTTAAAGTAGAATCATCTTAAAGAGTCAATGATAATTTCTTAAAAGCTGTGTAAATATCATATTTTCTCAGAATTCTCTTTTTTGTCTTTGCCTTTTAATTAGTGTGATAGAAGGCCTTTAGTCTGTAACCTTACATATATACTAAGGAAAAAATAATCCTCACTTCTTCAGACTGAAAATATCAAACAAAATGCTTAACTTGAGGATCCACACAAATATTCATAAGGAAACATATCACTTTTATTTATCTGTTCTTATTTTTTTAATCCTTCCTTTATGTTTTCTTTTCTTCTTGATGTTAAAGTTGTTGAACTAAGAAGACAAGAAAAAATAGAGAAGACATTCAGATTCTTTTGAAAATCCTATGCTATTCTTTACTGTTTTTTCTGTAATCCAGAATATGCAATTCTGGCCTTCCTTTTGCACAAAGAAAGTTATTAGTTAAATGAATGTTATAAAACATAATATAATAATGATCACTGGACTTATGCAGATGTAGCAGGTAACTTTGAGCCAGCAGTTACCATTTAGGAGTAAGGAAACCTGAGCTTTGGTCTAGGTTAGTCCATCAGTGAACTGAATAATTCTTAACAGCCTTGTCATCTCTCTAAGCCCTGAAGTACTCATTTGTAAAGTGAAGGGCTTGAATTTCATTACTTCAGAGGTTCCTTGGGTTTTGGTATCCTCTTAGCCTATGAATGTAGGGCTAAGTCATTTACAAATAAGAATAGTGTCATTCAGCAGTTACTGACTGGAAAGAGCTGAGTAACTTTCCATCATACACATAGGCATGAATTTTTATCTGCCTGGGCATCAGGTAGAGTAGAAAGTGGCCTTAATGTCATAAAGGAAAAAGGTAAAGATGGAAATGAAATTATCTGCTGAGTAAAATGCAGAATTAACAAATCACGCATGAATAAGGGTTTACATTTTTTAATAATAGCTTTTTAACTTTATCTCCTTTTTGTAAAAAAAATATTTTTTCAAAGATTTACTTATTTATTTGAGAGAGAGCACGTGAGCAATGTGGGAGGGACAGAGGGAGAGCGGATCTCGAGCAGCCTTGTCACTGAGCATGGAGCCCAATGTGGAGCTTGATCTCAGGACCCCAAGATCAGAACCTGAGTCCAAACCAAGAATCTGACACTGAAACAACTGAGCCACTCAGGGAAATCTTTTAAAATCTTTTAAAAATCTTTTAAAGATAGGCCCCATCTATGGGGTTTTTAAGAGTGTGTTTTGAAAATATTCTACTATGCCAATGCATCCATTAAGTGTGGAAAATGACATTCTAGTAAAATTATGAAGGTCTATCTCAGGTTGTGTGTTCTCTTGAAAGTCTGACTTTAGTCCTTTGGTATATTTTCCCCAAACTTCAAACATCTCTCTGCCCACCTGAGTTTATTCACCTTCTCCTCTCTCCTCATGTAAATACAGATAAACATCCAACGTACTTTTGGAGGAACTGACTGGTGGATTTAGCATTGTGCAGACACACTATCAGAAAGCAGAGATGTGAGTGGTGCCTAAATTGTAATGACAACATGGGTTTGCTTATTTAAAGCCTGCAGGAATGGTGGAGCAGATGGTGCTTTGTTTCTTTCCTTCCCAGCCATGTGTTTGGTGTGATGTTGGCCCAGGCTCTGCAAGGCTGCCGATCCACAGAGAGGGAGGACTACCCTGTGCAATGTTGTTCTCACTCTCTGGTGGTTTTTTACACCCTCTTTCCCCTCCATTTCATATTCTCCTTCTCATCTGGCCCTTTGTCAACCATTAGTGCAAAAGAGTTATCAGTGACATCAATTACTGAGCAGGTATTGTGACATACAATGTCTCAGAAATAAAATTGTTGAAATGGTTGTCTTTGATTACTGCAAATATTACAGACAATTCATATAGTGCTTCCTGGTTTCATTCTATGCTTCATCCTTTAAAGGGGGTTTCTCCCATATTTTCCCATACCTTCTCATTCTGTTCTAAGATGGTGCTCTGGCTAGATATGTCAGAGATGACTCTCTTGATTTTGGAGACAAAGGAGATACTGCTTTAGTGTATTTGAATATATTAACTGGAGTCACCAAGTCAAAAGAAGAAACCAATCTAGAATAAGGAACTCTTAGCTCTAGCCTTCCTGATAATTTCCACTATCCCCAACTGTCCCAAATCATGAATTAAAACATATATAAACTGTTCTCATGTATGCTAGATCATTTCTATCCTGAATAGGACACATGTCTAAAAATAATACACACTTTTGGATTTAGAATGGACACATGTCTAAAAATAATACACACTTTTGGATTTAGAATGGCTACATGGACTAATTCCCAATGACCAGGGTTAATTTGATTAGAGATCTGGTCTATTCTCAATTTAGGTGATATAAAGAAGGCAAAGGAGCTATGTACTGGCTGTGGAGGAGAGGTCTTTCTTCCTTTCTGATTTGAAATTTTCCCATTATTTTCACTTTTAAGGATAGAACAAAAGCTCAGCCATGTTCTCTAAAAGCCACTCTTACAATGCACAGGGACTGTGATTAGAGGAATCCTGAACAATCTCCTCTGGACCTTCCCTTTAACAAAGACTGTTTTTGATAAAGGCTGCTAATCTTCCAAGTGGAAACACTGACCCCACAAACTGAGATACAAGGAAGGTACAATTCAGAAGAGGAATTGGCCATTGGGGAAAATGGCAGTTGGGGTCACAAGGCCAAGAAGCTTAGGAAGCTAACCTCTCCCTGAGGCCAGCAATTTGTGCAAGAGAAGATTGCATAGGGCTGCGGGAGACAAAGCAGATCACTTGCCTGGATGCCTATGTAGTTGTGCCCCCATTTTACTGGCTTGGGTGTAACTAATTAGTTTAAGGTGAACTTAAGGTGAATTAGTTTAAGGTGTGACTAGTTTAAGGTGAAATTCCCTTAAACTTTCTCATCAGTTTTATCTATCTATCTATCTACTCTTTCTATTTCTCAGTGGTCTCTGAGCTCTGTGAGGTCTAAGATTCAATTTTACTCAACTCTCTCTCCAATGTTTGTTCAAGTTCAAGAATAAAGTATGTCCTTATAAATATTTTTTGGACTGAATTAAATTGAAATGGTTAAGTCACTTCTATTCCTACTTTAAGGGAAACATGGGGTTAGGGGCACAAAACTCAAACATGTCATTGGCAACATATTAAAAAATCCTAAGGCCCTAATAAAAATGGTAACATGGCCTTGTACATGCTATATGTTTGAGGAATACTTAAATGTATAACTGTATAAACATGACATTTAAAAAGTCTTCAATTTGCTTGTGGAAGTGGGTGTCAGAAGGATTCTTAGCTATGAGAAGTAGTGTGAGGAGTGTTACCTGAAATTGGAGGATGTTTTAACTACAGTTGCAGACAGGTGTGGCTCATAGCATAGCTGTGAAGTGTGATGTTGTGTGGTGTTTGATGTGTGCATGTGTATGGGTATATTGTATTTCCGTGGGGGTCAGTTCCACTAAATTCAGTTTCCTGTATTTACCTAATGTTTCCTGATGATGAGATAGGTATAGGCAAACGTAAGATCATCAAACATCAAAATCATTTGCTAATATATAAATAGTGTAACCAATCTGCGTTTCCAAATTAACATACTGGAAGTATGTATGCACCTCCCCACACCTGCATCTTATGCCTGGAATAAAGCAGCCCTAAGTTCTGCTTTCTATTTGCATAATGACCATAACTGCAGAGGTGTCCTTGCTGTGGTTTTTATGTCATTCCTCCTTAGTGAAGATCTGGCTCTGTTTTGTGTTTGTCAAATACCTCAAAATATTTTTCAAACATTTGTATTTGGGGAAAAACTCAAAATACACTTTGCCAGTTGATTTTTTTAACACATTTAACAAACAAAAATTTAATCCTTATGTTTCTCATTAATTTTACTGCAGTTAGATGAAATAGTCCTCTCTAATGATTTTCTAGATAAACAAACACTCCTATCCAATGTGCGTTAAAAAAAAAAAAATCGGACTCGCTTTTCTTGAGAACCTTTAATACGCAAAGTTTGCCTTCAAACTAAATGACATAAAGTCATGTTTGAATGAATATGTCTAGATTTTTTTTTAAGATTTTATTTATTTATTTGACAGACAGAGATCACAGTAGGCAGAGAGAAAGGCAGAGGGGTGGGGAGCAGGCTCCCTGCTGAGCAGAGAGCCCGATGTGGGGCTCGATCCCAGGACCCCGGGATCATGACCTGAGCTGAAGGCAGAGGCTTTAACCCACTGAGCCACCCAGGCACCCCTGGATATGTCTAGATTTAATGACATCATTTTGCAGTGTTTCGAAAAGCCATTCTGTGTACAGAATGGAAAAATAGGAAAAACATGTTAGTACTATTGTGTGAACTAATTCTGTCCTTCCTCCCTCCCTTCCTCCCTTCCTTTCTCCCATGACCATCCATTTCTTTCAAAAACCTTTATTGAAGGCTTACTATGTATCAGATTATTTGCTAATGTCCCACAAAGTGTGTGCCATTTAGTGTAAGATGCAAACAAATAAATGAATGATTACAGAACATTTATATGACCAGTTTGCTCTTGAAGAACAGGGTCCTCTGCATGAGATTGCATGGTCAGTCTGGAAGAACAGGTCTGTGTTGCCAAGATCACATCTCCTCATGGCCCCACCCTGTTCCACATTTGGACAGCATGAAAGAAAATTTTAGAAAGCCTACCTGTCACATTAGCGTAGGCTGGAAGGGCTGCTTCTGAAGTAAATATCAGATTCAAGATTGTACAAGACTGGGGACTATTCTCCTTCACTTTGTGGGATAGAAAGAAATTAATTATTAGAATTAGTCTTTCATTTTCCAAAGGTTTTCACACAACTGGGAGTGAGACATTCTAAATCATTCTATCCATCTACATAGAACTATGACAGGACTCCTCAGGGACTAAAGATGTGAGAGCAAGTAAACAATTTTATCTTCCCTTCAGTAGGCTCCTTCCTTCTAGAATAAGCTCAATAGCCATAACTTGAGGCTTTGTTGAAGTGGTTGATTAAAGGAGCAGATGATAGACAAATCAGTGAGATTTCTGGCCATACCATTTTCTGGTGTTGTGACCTTGGACAAACTTCTTTTTCTTTTTTTTTTTTTTTAAGATTTTATTTATTTTATTATTTTTTAACTTTATTTAAGCTTTATTTAAACATATAATGTAACCCCACCCCCCTCTCCCAACCCCTCTTCCCCCCACCCCCCTCAGTTTGTTTTATGACATTAAGAGTCTCTTTTGGTTTGTCTCCCTCCCGATCCCATCTTGTTTCATTTTTACTTTTCCTACCACCTTAACTCCCACCCCCGTTGCATCTCCACTTCCTCATATCAGGGAGATCATGTGATAGTTGTCTATTTGAGAGAGAGATCACAAAGAGGCAGAGAGGAAAGAGGGGGAAGCAGGCCCCCCGCTGAGCAGAGAGCCCAATGCGAGGCTTAATCCCAGGACCCTGAGATCATGACCGGAGAGGAAGGCAGCGGCTTAATCCACTGAGCCACCCAGGCGCCTCTTGGACAAACTTCTTAACATCTCTGAAAGTCCGTGTCTCTAACTATGAAAGAATTTTTTACCTGTCTTTCAGGACTGTGAGGAGTAAATGAAATAGCACATGGAAATGAGTCATACTGGTCTTGTTCAGAGCAGTAGTTAGTAAATGATGATGGCTAATGCCATCATTCCTTTCTTTACAGGCTCTATCTTGCTAATGGAATTTGCTTTCTTTCTCTCTTATCTTTATAGACAACTGTGATGACCCATTAGCATCCCTCCTCTCTCCAATGGCTTTTTCCAGTTCCTCAGACCTCACGGGTACTCACAGCCCAGCTCAACTCAACCGAAGAGTTGGTGAGTAAGGTGACTGAAACTCTAAAGGCAAGTGCTGAATAAGCACAATGTGGGGAAATGGAAGAAAGAGAGCAATTTCATTCACTGGGATCATATCCAAGAGCACTGTTCAGAAGAAGAATGGGAAGAGAGTGTTAAAATGAAATAAACCCTGTTTCGCTGTGTATAATGGATATCAAACTATGTCAATTCTTATCTCCCCAACCCACACTATTCTTCTTTGATTATTATGAGAGGCCTTGGTGAAATTAAGGGTTTTTTAAATTGCTTTATTTTTATATTTCATATATCTAACATAAATAGCTACCAAAATATATTATTACTGAAGCATGTTTATAATAAACATGAATTAAATCTACCGATATAGTCCCTTCAATAACTTCAAATTTTACAACAAAGTAAATGTCGCTAATTTTAAAAATATATAGTACTACTAAATAAAAGTAAGAAAATGCAAATAACTTGCAAGCTTACCAGCTAGAGATAACTGTGGTTAAATGTTGGGTGTGTATCTTTACCATGTGTGATGGAAGTAATAGCAGGAAACACTTAACTGATCTCTAATGCAAAATGTCTTTAACATAATGTTGGGTATCTAGATAGATATATTTTTAGTCAGATATGGTTAATTTTTATGATATACATATGTTCATATAAAATATATATAGCTATGTAATAGATTTTTTTAATTTTTAAAGATTGTTAAAATTTATTTTACTTTTTAAAGATTATTAACATCTTGATAATATTTATATGTTTTTATCTCTAGTGAACATTATAAACTCTCAAGTTGAGAAAAAATGTACATGCAACTTGAAGAGGTATACTGATCTGTTAGAATTCATATTAATTATTCCTAATTATATCCTCTCATTGATAATATGAGGCACATCATATTAGTAAAATTTCAAATATTGGCCCATATTTGCTTTCTGGAATAAGTTATAATTGGTGATTGTGTTATGGATATAATGTGCAGAATGATTTAACTTGTCGAATTTTATTGTTTTAACTTGTTGACATTTTAATTTACAATTTTGAATTTTCATTATTTATAAGAATGATTTGTAATTTTTGTTTGTATATTTGGTATCTCTTTTGTACTATATTTTACAGGTATTCTGTTATAATGGGATCAGTAATTTAAGTTAGCAAGTTATATGGTTTTGTTAAGAAAGGAGTTTAAGGGAGTGCCTGGGTGGCTCAGACAGTTAAGCTTCTGCCTTTGGCTCGGGTCATGATCTCAGGGGCCTGGATTTGAGCCCCACATCAGGCTCTCTGCTCAGTCGGGAGCCTGCTTCCCCTTCTCTCTCTGCCTGCCTCTCTGCCTACTTGTGATCTCTCTCTCTTTCTCTCTCTGTCAAATAAATAAATAAATAATCTTTAAAAAATTAAAAAAAAAAGAAAGGAGTTTAAGAATGCTATAAGAGACTCTTAACTAAGAAAACAAATTGAGGGTTACTGGAGGGGAGGTGGGTGTGGATGGGGTAACTGAATGGTGGGCATTAAGAAGGGCATGTAATATAAGGTGTTATATGCAACTGATGAATCACTAAATTCTACCCCTAAAACTGATAATACACTACATGTTAATTAAATTGAATTGAAATTTAAAAAATAAATAAATTTTAAAAAAGAATTCCATTCTATTATTTTTTAAGATTGTATTTATTTATTTGACAGAGCGAGATCACAAGTAGGCAGGCAGAGAGAGAGAGAAGCAGGCTCCTTGTTGAGCAGAGAGCCCAATGTGGGGCTTGATCCCAGGACCCTGATATCATGACATGAGCCAAAGACAGAGACTTAACCCACTGAGCCACCCGGGTTCCCCCAGAATGCTATCCTAAAGGAAAAAGAATAAATAATCAATGACCCAGCAGGAAACTATTAATAACAATTGTGTACTAACACCACCTTTTTACTAAATACCTTGTGCCAAGAATTTCATAAAGCATTTCACCTATATTAAGATATTTTTTTCTTCAGAAAGATACTATAAGATAAGTAGTATTAGCTTTTAATTTCAGATAGGGTTCCTGAGGCTCAGAAAAGTTATATAGTTTGCTTAAAATCACACAGTTATGAAGGGGAGATGCTTTGATTCAAATCCAAGTCATTCAAAACATAAGTTTAGCTCCTAACCACCCCATGAGCACATTGGTTCACTAACAAGAGTTTAAAAGGGCTATATTAGTGCAATTGCTGGGTCATAGGGTAGGTCAATTTTTAATTTTTTGAGGAGTCTCCACACTGTTTTCCAAAGTGGCTGTGCTGCACCAACATGCATTCCCACCAACAGTGTAAGAGGGTTTCTCCACATCCTCTCCAACGTTTGTTGTTTCCTGCCTTGTTAATCTTTGCCATTCTAACTGGTGTAAGGTGGCATCTCAATGTGGTTTTGATCTGAATTTCCCTGGTGGCTAATTCTGATGAACTGGAAGAGATTATGCTGGGTGAAATATGTCAAACAGAGAAAGTCAATTATCATATGGTTTCACTTACTTGTGGAACATAAGGAATAACGTGGAGGACATGAGGAGAAGGAAAGGAAAAGTGAATTGGAGGAAATTGGAGGGGGAGATGAACCATGAGAGACTGTGGACTCTGAGAAACAAACTGAGAGTTTTCGAGGGGAGGGGATGGGGGAATGGGTGAGCCTGGTAGTGGGTATTAAGGAGGGTATGTATTGCATGGAGCACTGGGTGTTGTACATAAACAATGAATCTTGAAACACTGCATCAAAAACTAATGAGGTATTTTATGGTGACTAATATAATACAATAAATAATGTAGAAAAACATAATATTAGAAAGAGACTTGGAAAAAAATTATCCAGAGTTCGAATGCTGCCTACGGCATTCACTTAGAAGCTCTGTGATCACCTGCAAGTCACCTCTCTGCTCTTGACCAAAGTTCTTTATCTGTAAAGTGGAGCAGTAATGTCTGGCTTGACACATTTTACGCAGACTGAGGAAGACTTTCACATTCAAAAGAGACTTCTCCCTGCAGGGTAGAGAGCTGGACCAGAGCATGGAGGTTTACTTGCCAGTTCAGGATGAAACACAGCTTGGAAGATTTTAATATGTGTTTCCAATGGGGCATCCAGGGCCAGAGTTTGTCCCAATCCCATCCAACTTTACAGTGGCAAAAAGACATTACTGCCTAGTAGCACCTGGGCAGTTTCTAGGGAAGCTGTGAGTCTGGTCATATGCCAGCTTGTCCCCTAGTGGACAGATATTGACAGAGCACAGTTGTCTCTGCTCCAATTTATTATAATTATCCTGCTCACTAGAGAATCTGTGTGCCTGAGATCAAGAACAGCATGAGTGTGTATAGAGAGGATGTTGCTCTCTCTTTCTTCTCTCAACTAGAGTTTACATCAGCAAGGCCATGCAGGAGATTCAGTATCAGAAAGTTGAGACACACTGGCCTAGAAGTCATCTTCTAGCACAACTGCCAGGGCTGGCAGCCTCCCCTCACTCTCTGGGTCCAACCATTGTCCTCAGGGAAGAATTTAACACAGCCTCAATGAGAGGTTCAATCACTGGTTCTCATCTATGAGCTATACATTTGAATCACCTGGATAGTTTTGTAAGCAACACTACCTGAACTCGTACCTCAGATATTCTGAATTAATTGTCAGAAATGGGGCCCAAAGGTGGATACTGATGAAGTAAATAAACACAAGATTTCCAGTTGATTCTAAAATACAACAAGAGTTCCAAACTGATAGGTTGAATGAATTTACAAAGAACAAAATTCTTCTATTAATTTTTATTGAGCACCTACTATGTACTAGGAACTGTTAGAACTGTGGCACATAGTGGTAAAAACAGGCACAAATCCTATTCATAAAGAGTTTACATGGATAATGTAAATTAGCATATAAGTAATTAATATCTAATATTTTTGTTAGTGATAATATTGATGTCATTATCTTTATATATAATATAAATAATGTGCATGTATATATATATATAAATATAGGATAGAGAGCCAATATATATGCATATAGTTATATATAAATACACACACACAGAGTCATATATAGAGAAAGAGGTGAAAATATACAGGGTTGGAGATACACAGACACACACACACACACAAAACCCCATATATTAGGATATATATACGTATATGCATATACACACATATAGTAATGTGCATGTGTACATATGCACACACATATACTACTTATACAGGATATATAAATATATAGAATGCATTATAATAAAACATAAGTTATGTTAATATTATTAGGAATAGATTATTGTCATATGAGTTTTCTCAGTATAGAAATCTGAAAGTTGAAAAAACTATAATTTTTGTTTAGTTTGGAAATGTCAGTATGGTAATGACTTTTTCTCCTGTAAAAACAGACTTACATGCTATCTGTCCACTGAAAAATCCTAGAAGTATCACATATCTCTAGCTAATGAACACTCCTTTCTTCATGTCTTTCTTTAAAACCTCTCTTTTATTTTCAAAGAGGAAAAACATCAAATATGCCCAGAAATGCAAACTGTTCTGCATGGTTTGAAACCTAGGATACATTCAGATATACTGGAGATTTCAAAGAACATCTTGGTTTTAATTTGAATTCTCCATATATGTTTTATTAATTCATTCATTCATTCATTCATTTTTAGAAGATTTTATTTATTTGAGAGAGAGAGAACATGAGGGGTGAGGGCAGGTGAAGAGAGAGGAAGAAGCAAGCTCCCTGCTGAGCAGAAAGCCAGAGACAGGGCTTGATCCCAGGATGCCAAGATTATGGCCTGAGTCGAAGGCAGAAGCTTAATTGACTGAGGCACCCAGATGCCCCAATTTCTGGATATTTTTTTTTCTTAACATACTCCACTCATTCATTTGCTCATTCATTCATTCATTCATTCATTTATCACTGTATTTCATGAATTCCTTCTACTCTGCCTCATTCAGATTTCTATACGTTTATAAAGAATCCTCCTGATAGGCCACCCAAGATGAAATCCAGGTTGTAGAAATCTTGACTTCCATGAAGCTATGTCTCTGTCATATGGAGTGTGCTCAACAACATTCTCGTAGCTCTTCACCGTTGAGCTGTTTCCCAAAGAGCAACTTGCCTGCAAGTCCTGAGCACCATTTAAAACTGCCGACTCCGGGCAACCACATACATCTTTGGCATACACTGCAGTAGTAATGAAGGACCACTTTACCTCTCATATGTGCTCAGAACTAAAGCACGCACATCTCTGACCTATACGCAGGGGGAAATGCTGCCCTGCTGTTCAGTTTGTCATGTTGGAAAGGGATCCATTCAAAAGTTCAAAAGAAGCCTATAGGAAAGGTGCGCTGATGAGTACTCTCAGACCCCGAGTGAAGCAGATGTCATGAGTTCTGTCAGTGGCGAAGGAATCCTTCCGCGAAAATACATGTCCTTGGAAACAGCCTTTGGCCTGAGGTACTGCTGTGGAAGCCAAAATCTGGGCAACCCACCAAACCAGGAGGGAGACTGGGTGGTTAGTGCCCACTGCGATTGTGTTGATACTGCTATCTCGTCTAGAGAAGGGATTTGCCAAATAGAACTTTTGTTCTCTCCCTCCACACATCCTTCAGCCCTTCCTCATCCATACACAAAGAAAGAGAAAGAAAAAAGAGAGAGAGAGAGAGAGAATTAATTACTTAAAAAATAACAAAATATATTAAGCGGGAGGTCAAATCACTATTAAGTTAACAAGTCAAACTATATAATTGTGGCTTAGGAGGGATCTAACTTTTGTCCAGTGTGATTTGTTTTGTGGCAAGAAAGTTTTTAACCTGGGCTTTAAAGTCAGCTGGGCTTGGAGAAGCTCTTCCTGTCAGCAGAAAGTGCAGTGCTCGGTGGGAAGCTGCTCAGCTGTGGCTTCGACCTGATCCAGAGTGAGAAGGTTTTAAGTCACTTTATATGATTAAAAGGCAAATAAGAACAGACATCTTTGGCCCTGTGAGAAGACAGTTTTGTATTTTTCTTTCCCTATCCCTCCCCCCCCATACACAGTTTTGCAAACAATTACCTTTACCATTTATTCCTTGAAATTTTAAGCTCTCTTCCTCACTTGATATATTTTTGAGATGCTTGCCCATGTAAGTTGAGATGGTATGTTTCTAGCATGACAGTCTTGTTGCCATGGAGAATCTGATTTTTTTTTATGTCAAGGCTTTTTAACTTCCTGGGCTCGTGGACCAGTGAAGAGGCTCAAAACCCTTGCCCCCATTTAGCACAGATTCCATGCACACTTCTTATTGTCTCCTTGGGCAACGCTGGCTACAAAAACCTAAGGACCCCTGAAGGTCTTTGAAAGTTGGTTTTCGGTTTGGTGTCCCTTCTATAAGGAGAAATGGATTCAGAGCAATGCAGGCATCAGGATTCTCACAATCACAGTGATACCGGCTATCTGGGGACTTGTTCCAGATAGCTAGGTGACAGTCCTGAGGATCCAATTTCACAGGCAGCACCATGATGCCTGCTTGCAAATGACAGCACCAGTCTCCCACCTGAATTGATCCAGCCAGACGTGATATAGATATCATCTAATCTGTTTTAAAAGACAGTGAGATGGGCAGAGCTCTGTCGCTGCATTTCTTCTCCTCCACTTGAAGGGTTTTTTCCTTCTTCTTGGCTCTTTTCCTTTTTTTTTTTTTTAATCCTGCTCTCACTGTCCCCACCCCAGCATGACCAGAGTCAAGTTCTGTGCTTTCCTTTGTGACCTTATGCTCTCCTGGATACTTGAAGTAAGTGTGGACTCTGTGGAGCCTGGGGCGTCACCTGGGAGCTTGTTAGAAATGCAGAATCTGAGCCTCCGCCCCCAAACATCTGATCAGAACCTGTGCTTTAGCCAGAATTGCATTTACACAGACTTCTGATCATATGCCTCTACAATTCTTAAACTCTATGTCTTTTTCAGCTCAGGATCTCTGAGGTAGGTGTTGGGGGATGGGAGGAAATCAAAGTTATCCAAGTTATTATGAATAAGAAACCATGCCTGAAACCAAGAAGTAGAAACTTAAGCTCTACTTGTGTCATCATATCGGTACTCTAAGACAGTTGGTATCATTCACATTTTTAAGAATGAGGAAATAGACTCAGAGAGGTTAAGACACCGATTTTTAGGATAGGCAGCTAATTATTCAGAATTGAATCTAATTCTGTCTATCCCTAGTTAAGTAACATTTTTATTCATGTTGATATGAGATTCTATTCTGAGTAAAGGTGGGGTTGGCATAATATTCAGCCCTTTCAGTTCATTTTGGCATTTCAGGTAGTATTGCCAGTATTTTAACCACAAAGACTGGATTTTCAGGCATCAAGAGAGAAAGAGATATGGACACCTGTGCCTCCTCCCTGCCCCTGAAATCACACTATGGCCTAATAGACCTGTGGGCAAAATTAACCTTGACCTACATATTTAAACAATGCCCTAGGCCTCTTCTCTGACTGAGACAGCAATAGATCATTGAGAGATACAGAATAGAAATCTTCTGGTATTTAACAGGAGCCTTGGGACCCTGTCTCAATGTAGACAAATCCAATGTGATGACCCTCTCTCTATTCAGCCAGGATAACTGCAAAACACAATGATTTTAAGAAAGGAAGAATCATGAACAATTTTGCTCCCTAATAATATAATTCTTCAGAGCTTCTAAATATCAACATTCGGCAAATTGAGAGTGATAGATAAACCCATGTAATTGACACTTTACTTTTTCTTCTGATAGCTAGTCACTTCCTTTGAAATGCCAAGCTGAGATTATTTCTAAGTAGCACTCTGTAAAATGCTAACTCAAGCAATCACCTAACTGATACCACTAATACTTTGCAAAGAGACAAGGTCTTCAGTTTGCCAGTTCCCTGAATTTAACTTAAAGCATTGTAACTTAAAAATACAGTAATGCAACTAAGGGCAGGGTAATTAATGACATACATCTGTCTAGTGATGACAGTTTACCACTGTATTTGCAATAAAGGACATACACAGGTGGAAATAAGTTGTATTTGAACAGCATATTTTATGGTGGATACTTTTGCTTTGTTTAACCCAGAATAGTTAGATAGAGTCCACTCGATTCCATTGTTTAAAGTCTATCTAGAAACTTTTCACTTAAGACATTGTGGAAATGGGTGGCTCACTCGACCTCCTTTGGCTCAGGTCATGATCCCAGGGTTTTGGGATTGAGACTTGCATCAGGCTTCTTGCTTAGCAAGGAGCCTGCTTCTCCTTCTGCCTGCCCCTCCTCCTGGCTGTGCTTTTACTCTCTCTCTCCCTCTCTCTGACAAATAAATAAATAAAATCTTAAAAAAAAAAAAGACATTATGGAAATGCCATTAAGAAGATGAGCTAAGGGTTATTGAATCCACCATATGGAGTGAAAATGGCAACATATAACCAACCTCAAGAAACCAGAAAACAAGAGTAAATATAAACAAGAAGTTCATCTTTCTCCAGGATTCCAGTTTGGATGTTCCATATTCTGTGATGGTGCTTTTCCTGGGGCCCCTTTTGAGAGTCTCAAACTATACTTCTCTTAGTTAGACTTGTCTATGCAATCACTTACTTGTGTCTGTTTATTTTGCTAATCAATGTACTTGTTTGATAAAAGTCCAGATTTTATAAGAGAATTCATGTCATTTGTTTGCTAAGGACTTGCTTCTAATCAATCCCTTCCACAAAAATATTCAGAGAAATCGGTATTATCCCTGAGATATCTCTGTTAGGGTAAATTTGTGTGCAAGTAACAGAAAACTCACTAGCTTGGAAGAAAAAACTCAGTATTGCAAAAAAATATTAAGTAATCAAAAAGTTAGGTGCATGGAGATTGAGAGGTGTCCGTACTTTTGTTTCTTGAACAGCATGGTAGTCGCAAGGGTGCTCACCTTGGAGTAGTTTATTAAGCTAAATATTGGGTTTGTGAGGTTTTTCTGTATCTGTGTTTTATTCTACTTAAAAAAAAAAAAGAGGAATACATATTACCCTACACCAAAGGAAATCCTCAGTGAGCACCAGGCTCCAGGGCTGGTGTATTCAGTTCAGCAATGCCATCCTCACAACCCACATCCTTCTCCAGCAATAATATGCCCACCCCCATCTCAGCCAGATTCAACAACATTCTGGGAAACAGAGAACATGGAGTCCTAATGCTTGCTTTTAAGCCATCAAACTCAATTCTTCAGAACAGCGGCATGCTGAATATCACCTCAGAACGTGTTAATAAAAATGTAGATTGTCTAGACTTAATCCAGACCTGCTGGACCAGGAGCTCTGGCAGTGGGACCTAAGAACCTCTGTTTTTCCAAGCCCCTCAACTGGTTTTGATATGCTCAGGTTTGAGAACCATGGAGTCCAGCTGTGAGACAGTTCCAGGGCCCAAGTTTGCCCAACCACTCAGTTTTCACATCACCAGCAGTTTTTCTCTGTCCACTTAGCCATAATCTGGTCATATGTCCACTCCTGGACCCAATCACTGTCAAGGATGGTAGAATTACCTTCACTGGCTTTAGACTAATAATCTGATAGGGAGTAAGAGAATAATTAATGAGGTTTCTTCTCTCTCCTCTGTGTGTGTGTGTGTGTGTGTGTGTGTGTGTGTGTGTGTGTGTTTGTGTCTATCTTGAGCTATATCTCCACGATTTTGGAGGGTTATACTGCACATATTCCAGCCAAAGGAGTAATTTCCTAATAGGTTGAACTGATGCCATAATTAATTTTTGGAACCCAAAATGAAGCTTTTGAAGTAACAATTAAGTACACTTGTATTTAACCATTTGGGGGCCTATGTTATAAAACCTATGAGTAGACAAATATTATCTTGATCCTCCATTTTTGCTAGAGTAGACACTTAACTATATTATTTTTATAGAAGTAGAGAAATTACTTACCCAAAGTCACAGAGTCGAAAGTAACTCTTTCAACTCAAGCACCAGACTTCGACTGGGCACTGTCTTTCAAACAAAACTGGCCCAGGAAGCCAAGATAAATGTAATATGTGAACTGTGCAAAAAGTATGCTGCTCACGGAGAGAGAAGTCTTAAGTGGTAATTCCAACAATATGAGATTTGCAGGTTTAAATGACTTTCAATTCCACTGCTCCATTTTCCCTTCAAAAATCTTGGGAATGTCATTTTTTTCTCTATATGCCTAAAAATAGGAAGAGTGTCTTCTCTTGCTCCTCAATCTTTTATATTGCTTTACTCATGGATGGAATTCAATAATTATATATATCCATTAAATGAGGAACAGATAATCCACTAAAAGCACCCCCAGGCCTAAGTACCGATATGTAGAGTTAAATTGTATTGATCTGACAAATTAAATAGAACTCAGCTTCCACCATTTTATAAGAGAAATTCTAGAGCAGTACTAGCCAATAGAAAGTTCTGCAAGGATGGAATATTCTTTAGCTGGCTATCTAATAAGGTAGCCACTAGCTACACGTGGCTATGGAAATGTGGCTAAGGCTACTTAAGAACCGAAAGGTTAATTTAAGACAAGCTAATTCAAATTTAAAGAGCTACATGTGGCTAGTAGCTACCACATTGAACAGCATGGTTCTGCAGTCTTTTCACGTTTTATATACATGACCTTCTCACCTGGGTGTTTTTATGTGTATATGAATCAATTCTTGGCCTGCAAGGGGCATAAATGTGAGATATCCTCCTTGGGATTGACCTCCAAAATTTCCAAGCCCCAGATGCCCTCCTGCTGATTTCTCTCACTTCCTGTATAACTTCTGAACTGTGAAATGCACAGCCTGATGTACTTTTTTGATCAATGAGGTCCTTAATGGCTACACTCTTTACAAGGGAAGTACTCACTGTAGGACACCATAGCTATCTGAGTAATGAGCACTAGAACACTTCAGAGTAAAACACAGCTCTCTCTGATAAACACAGTCACATAGGTGTGTGTACAAGTATACACACTATAGCAAGGGCTGTTGCAGCCCATATCTCATGTACCTCACCACTTCCAGTACAAGGACATCTTAGAAGCTGGCCTGTCATGGGACTTGCAATTTAAATTATTTGTGGGGGAGTGATTTCTGGAGACAGGTGGTGAGGGATAGGAGAGGGGAAAGCTAGCAAGAAATATGTCTCAACTGAAGCCTTGCTTCCTTCTAATGCCAGGAGGAGGTTCTGGACCACAGATTTCACCACAAGCATCAGCCATGTCTTGAGACAACAGGATTGACTTTAGGAATTTTGTAGCAGTCCATCACTGGCGGAGATGAGAACCAGGGAAGTGGCAGCTTCCTGGGCAAGCACGCTTCTGTTTGGCCAAGGGTAAATCTCTGGAGAAGGAGACAGACAGTTCTAGTTGTCAGCCTGCATCCACAGTTGGGGGATGAATCCATCAGCTAAGGAAGACCTCATAAGAACACTTAGGATACCATAGAATCTGCCCCTAACATTACCACTTTCCCCAACCCCAACACCTACACCTTCTTTACTCTGCCTGAGGGCTCTCTCTCTTCCTGCTGTTATTTTCAAGCAGTATGGGACTGAGTTATTATATTTATGATTTGTGATAACACACTCTGGTAATAGGACCCTAAGTTGCATCTTGCACTGATGGGATTAAGCTCATCCACAGGAAGGCTTGCTTGCTGATGTGCCAAGGATTGGCTCTCCTTCCTTCCCTATCTCAGCTCCATCTGCCTAACCCAACTTCCTGGGATCAATTCCCAAAGAAACTATTGACACTCTAATCCATGCTTCATAATTGACTTCTGGGGAACCTAGCCAAGTCACACACAGAGAGCCATTGTTGCCCGACATTACTCTTGAGGCAGCCTCAGTTATGACTGGATCTGAATCAGACCCAGATTCTCCCCTCCCTTTCATGAGTCTCCTCTTATAATCTCCTTTGGCCTTTTCTGCAAATTGGCCTCAGTAGGTCCACTTCAGGTTTTTGTTTTGTTTTGCTTTAAGATTTTATTTGTTATTTATTTGACAGAGAGAGCACAAGCAGGGGGAGAAGCAGGCAGAGAGAAGCAGGCTTCCTGCCGAGCAGGGAGCCGGATATAGGGCTCGATCCCAGAACCTTGGGATCATGACCTGACTGAAGGCAGATGTCTAACAACTGAGCCACCCAGGTGCCCCACACATCGGGTTTTCCTACAGGTTTTATCTGTTTTGAAACCTACAGGGTGTTTGGCCAGATTCCCACTTTCTTTATCTTCAAAAGGCTCTTTGGTGCTTGAATAAATATGCAGCTAGAAGTAGGGGAGTCCTGGCCAGGGCTGGCCTGAAATGCCCAGGTCCTACCATACTTGCCCAGTAGCAGAAGGATGATGATGCCCAGGCTTCCAGACAACATCCCACTAGCTGCAGAAATCCCAGCCCAGCCACAGGTCCTGCTATAAATGGATGATAACATCTCTGTACATGGAGGTGTAGGAAGCCCTCCTGAGTGCTGTGTGCAAGTTTGTGAATATTGTTATCACTCTTACCCATACTGTATGACATTAAATATTTATAGAACAGTGTTTCTGCCCTTCTCATTACCATCTCTAGGTAGTTTTGTCCTTGAAAAATCTTGAACCTTTGCTTATATGGGCATGAAATATTTAATAATTTATGATGCAAGTAATAATTCAAGCTAACGTCCCAGTCATTGGTGACAATGTACCTGTAGCTTTTGAGAGTCTTGTGTAAATCTGGGGGAAGGCACGTGCCTAAGAAATCTATTCCCTGCAGGAATTATTTTAGGGCTTTTAAAAGTGGCTGTGTGCTTAAAACAGAGTAGGTGTGAAAATGCTGTGTGTATGTGTGTGTATCTGATGATTCTAATTCCTGTTGGTCTTGTACTAAATGGACTCTTTGAACGACAGCTGTAAAATTTTGCTGAGCAGAGGGCTATATATAATCCATCTTGTGCCCATTTCCAGTGTGTGACACCAATCAACTCTCATTTCTTTTTCTGAGTTAGAAGTGGAAATAAGTGTAGAAACTGAGGAATTTCTCTGTTTTCTACCAGTTATCCTGTTTCATGCTTAGAGCCTCCCTAGCATGTGAAGTGAGGAATAAGTATCATGGTGTAAAAGGCTGAGGAGGGAGCTGCTGGGAGTCAGAAGATCTGTTTCTCTTGTCTTAGTTTAAACCTTGTTTAGAATTCTCCATAAGGATCATTTCTGAGGCTGAAGACCCTGTCCCCGTAGGAACCTCAGGTAGGGATGAAACATTGGAAGGACTGGGTTGAAGAACAGTCTCTCACCACCATTAGCTGGTTGACCCTCCAAGTCTGCTTTATTCTTTCATAAATGGAAATTAAAAATACATTCCTGATTGCTGTGGGAATCAGGTGAGATATTCAAAACAAAATCTGAAGTGTGAATTATGTTTCTCATGAGAATCGCTATTTTGAAAAAGAAAAAGAAGCAGGAGGAGAGTTTTCTGTCCATCCTGTTTGGAGACGGTGTTGCCAAGTGGTTAAGTTTGTGCTCTGGGTCTTGGTTTTGTGGTTTTGAATCCCCTGTTCTGCCACTTACTAGTTGTGTGATCTTGGAGAAGCTGTCCAACCTTTCTGGCCTCAGTATCGCCAGTATCACTGTAAAACGGGCATAATGATATCTATCATATAAAGCTACTGTGATGGTGAATGAGTCCATGTGTGCCAAGTACACAGGGGGGTGCTGAGCACTTAGCAAGGACCATATGTCAGCTAATCATGTGTATGAATGAACACTCCAAGGTTGTGCAGGATACGTGTGATGAGAAGGAGCAAAAGGGTTAACTGGGAGGGTAAATAACTATTCAAGTAAGAGCTGAGGTGGACATTTCTCAATTTACAGTTTTTCAGATTTCCTTGCCAATTGTTAAGTGTGAGTTTAACTACACATCTGTGTTTGGTGTGGGGACTTGGGGGACAAATGAGACAAGGGTGTCCATCTTTAGATCCAGAGGCAATTCCGGGTAGTTATTTTTTGTTATTGTTTCTGATCATCAAAAATAGCATGTTGGATTTAAGCTATTTTGGACCACTACATAGCTAAATAAAGCAATCCTTAATGGTAAAATATTAGAACTGAAATTGTAGAGGTGGTCTCATCCAGTTTTTCCCAAACCACTCAGAATGCCAGGAACAACTTCCTAAACAATTGGATTCCCAGGTTAGGCCCTGGGATATGTTATCAAGAAGAAGGCCCAAGAACATGTACTATCATCTTCACAAACACCTCAAGGTGTTTCTGATGATTGAACCCCTTTGAGAATATCTCATCCAGTCTAACCTTGGGAGGAGAATAATATCTTAAACCAGGTCTCCTGGTTTTCAGTCCATAATCCTATTTTCCCACCCTCTTCCTAAAAGTCACATAAGGCAAATGTAATGTTCAGGGCTTGGGGTGTGCTAAAATATAGCATGAAAATCATTCAGGATACCATGTTTGAAAACTATTGGAAAATTCTAGAAGATATTAAAATCTAAAGTGAAGTTAGTTTTCCTCTAAAATTAAAATCTTCCCTTAACTTTTTGTTAAATTCTCTTAAATTTAAACTACAGGGATTATGGAAATTTTGGTTCATAGTCATTTGAACCTCAGCCACACTTGCAGACAGCACTGCCTTAGTTTACGCCTTTGACACAGGTGTACGTTACACCCCCAAATTAGAGAATAATTCAGAAACAGAAAGCTAGTGTGGACATGGTATGTGTTTAGAGTAGCTGCAAATAGTATCTTAGGCTTCTCTCATCATTTTGAAAACACATTTATTGTTTGGTGCAAGGAACGAAATGTTTGCCATAGCAACCATGGCAACCCTGGATGCCTGGTCTATTAGCTGTAATGCAGGGAACATCTTCAACAGCAGGAAAAGAGTTCTTGGCAATTATCACCCAGACGTGTCCCTCTGTTTGAAGAGCTTAGGTTGAAGCTTCTGAGTTTGGAGCACTTTTAACTCAATGTGTTAATGAAGGTGAACAGCAACAATTCTATTTCAGTTAATTTCAGGGTGATTAATAAGCTACGGATTCTACTGTGGGCAAAAGGGAGATGTGATTTTCTTTAGACAAATTTGAAGAAATCTTAGCATTAACTCTCTGTCTTTTGTTTTGTCTTGTTTTGGTTTGATTTGGTTTTCGGTCAGTCTTCTGTGATTTTATGTTCTGCACGGTGACAGGGAGAGTTCCTTGTCATTTTGTTTTCTCTCTTCCATTCTTAACGTAAATTCTTAACATATACGAGGATGATAATAATTAGAATAAATGAAGAAAAAAATCCTAAAACATGACTAGGAAGTCTGGCTGCTGATTATTGAGGATAAAAGAGGAATAGTTAAGGTCTGAGGATTTTGATTTCAAAAATAGTGATGATCACATAAAAAGTCACAAGTTGTCACCAGCTGTTCAATTGCTGTACATATTCTTTAGGTAATAAACCACATAAATATGAATAATGCGAGTCTCCATTTATGTAAGAAAGATATACTGATAATAGAAGATATGTTATAGGCAAAAAGCATAAAAGGATGAAATCACTCATATTTTCATCACTCAGAAGGAAGCACCATACAAATTTCTCTTTGATCATGTTTTAACACATGATATATAGTTTATACAAACTTGCTTTTTTTCTCTTAAGAAGAAAGAGACCCCATGAAATGGGCAGGAGGAGAAATTGAATGGAAATAAAGAATAGGCTCAAAATTGTTTTGGACTTTTAATTTTTTTTAATTTTTTTGAAATGTAAATGCTCTTCTTAAGCCTCTCTGTCAGTTGTGAGAAGTTGAAAGAAGATAGTCAGGACTGGGGATTGTGGACAAGTTAGTAAAGACAGAGCTGTTAGACAAAAATGTACTTCCGGGTCTGGCATGTCAGAATCTCTGCTCAAATGCCTCCTCCCTGTGCCTTTCTTCTTTATTGATTTCCTAGGTTGTTTGGTTTTGTTGTGTTTTTTTTTCCTGCTGAAAAAACACAACAAAACAAAACTTTTTTTTTTTTTTTTTCTGCTACATAATAGTCTCAAAGAGCAATGCTTGAATCCCAACTTTCAGGTGTTCCAAGCTTTTTGGATCTCAGTTTCCTGAACTATATAATGGCAATTGTGCTATTTATCCTACAGGATATTATATATGTTTTAAAGTAGGCTGAATTGCAGTATCAAAATGTTCTAACTCACAATGTCTTGAACAACATAGATGCTTAGTTATTATTCATATTATTATTTGGGGCAGGCATTCAAGTAGACAGATGCTTTCCTTCATGTGATGATACAGGAATGCAAGATTTTTCCATATTGTTGTTTTGCTATCAACTAGGGCCTTGGTGCTAACTGCATCCATCAGTCATAGCAGGGGAAACAAGTGGGAAAGAGACAGTTGGCTTCTAAGTGGCATGTCTTCTTCCTTCTCCTATCTTGATTAGAGAGAACTTATCTCTGTGGCTATAATAGGATGGAGAGCTGGAAATGAAATTAAGCTTCATACCCACCAGAGAAGAGAAATGGATATTAGGGAAATCAGCCATATTGAATGGAAATACATGTTCTGCAAGACACTGTATCTGTGTCTTGCAGAACACTTAATAAAATACATTCCATAATAGGTGCTGAGCATGTTCCATCTCTTTCTTTCCCTGCATTTCAGTCTTCTCAGGAAAGTGAAAAAAAATAAAACAAAAGCTTAACAACTGTTGCTATTAGGAGAGAATCAACAGGATGTGCCTAGGACTAAAGTAGGGTTCACCTCATGTCCTCCATCTCCTGTGCCTACATGTCCGCTTCCATCGATGATGGGCTGTCTACACCAGGGAGCCAGGGCTTAGAAAAGTTCTTGATTACCAGGAGGAAGTCCCATTGATTCCTTCTGAGATAGTGAGAAAGTAGACCAGGACGTTACTAAAATGATTTTGAATGACATAGGTTGAAATCAAAAGGGATTTATTAATTAAGTCCTCTAAATTAAAAATTTAATTAACTCACCAACTTGATACCCTGAGCAAGGTGCTTCACAGAAGTGTTGTTTCCCTCTCATCCCCACTCATGGCATACACATTCTGCCTTTCCTGGATTCCACTCAGGATTTGGAAGATTTGTTAACTCTTGGGTCATTAAAAATGATTATTGACTTAATTATTACCATGTGAAACAATTAGAGAAGACTGAGGCCACAAGTCTTCCAACTGTGCAAGAGCTAATATTGATCTTTTGCAGAGTTCCAGTATATCAAATAATGAATTTCTAGGGACCAGAGTCTTTTGTCCCATGTAAGAATGTTCCTGTGTGTCAAGTATACTGAATCCTGTGTAGATCCAGAAACACAGCACACTGTCTCATGTCCCTCTGAGATTTTGTGCATGCTGTTCCCTCGGCCCTGTTTGATCTCTCCAACGTTTTCTTTCTTTAACCTTGTTTGCCTGCAGCATGGTCATACTTGCTTCGGGCTTCAGCTCTACTGTCTCGTCATCACTATCTCAAGGCCTTTCTGTCACCTACTGAGATATTCTGTCCACTGTGTTCCTATTTTACCTTGTGTTTGCCTTTTATATGGCTTCCTATCACATCAAATTGCACATTTTTGTTTGCATGTCTTTCTTTCTTCAGTATCCAGGATGCTCCAAGTGCTCAGAGAACATCAGTTGAATGGAAGAGACAGAGTCAAAGATATAGTCAATGATCTTTCATCTTTGTATCCACAGCAAAAATATCTGGGCCATGGTAGAGGGAGGGATAAAAGAGTGGAAAAATGAAGGAAGGAAGGACCTCTCAGTTAAGCAAAGGACAGAAAGCAGGTTATAAGATTAAGGTTGTAAGAGAATAAAAATAAATAAATAGTACTGATTGTACTAGGAATTGTACTAGGAATCCAAAAAAATAGAAACTAATGCCCGAGGAAGGACAGGAAGAATTATGGAAGGGACAGCATGGGTTGGAGATGAATCTTGAACCATGAAAGGGAATAGCATGGAAGAGGAGAATGGAAATCAGGCCATACAAGGAAGAACAGGGCACTTTGAGGGGTAAAGACATCTTAGCGGTATACCATTTCATTTTCTTTGAGAGCTGAAATTTGCAGCCATGGGGGATGTTACTACAACTCTCTCTCTGATCTTCCAGGCACTGGTGGTTGGTCCCCAGCAGATTCCAATGCTCAACAGTGGCTCCAGATGGACCTGGGAAACAGAGTGGAGATTACAGCAGTGGCCACGCAGGGAAGATATGGAAGCTCTGACTGGGTGACGAGTTACAGCCTGATGTTCAGTGACACAGGACGCAACTGGAAACAGTACAAGCAAGAAGACAGCATCTGGGTAGGACATCTTTTCTCTTCCAATGAATGAATCTGAGATGTATTAATGGTAACCAGTGAGGATTTCTATCATTTTCCTCTAATCAAATTGTTGGTGGCTTAATAACTGTGGAGTGCCCATTCAGAAATAATTAGATGATATATGAGTCCTCCTTCCAGTATGGCTCGAGTTCCAAGAGAAATTAGGATGGATACCTGTTGAAAAAAAAAAATGTGTTTTCCTCCTCCTCTGGTAACCTGAGTAATTCAATGACCGGGTCTCAATTCTTCATCTATAAAAACAGAAGGATACTGTAAGGGTCTGATTGTTAATGAGAATGTATTGATTTATTGAGCTTGTATTTATTCACTCACCTGTTCATTATGTATAAGACATTTTACATACCCTCTAGTGACCCAGCAAGTCAGTTATGTAATGCAATCAATGTTGAACAATTTGTAAAATTTCAGCCTGAGAATCTGTAGTCTGGTCTGATGTTATAGCCACTGTGCTCAACAACCTCTATTCAAGATTTGAAAACAATTAAAAGGATTAAAAAGACAAGACAAATACAAAATGTAGAATCATTTTGTCATTATAAACAACATCACCTAGGAAGCAAAGGACAGTGTGCTCCAAGTTGTGAAAAAGAACTTTTCTCCCCACCCCAAGGTCTAAACTCTTGGCCTTCAGGTGTAGTGAAAGGCTGTCCCCAGACTGAGGGTAGAAAGGGAGGCAAAGACACTGAGCAAGAGGTATCTGGAGGAAGCTTCAGAAACTGATGCACTAAATGAAATAATGTATTTCTTTTTTTTTTTTAAACTTTATTTAAGCTTTATTAAAACATATAATGTAACCCCACCACCCTCTCCCAACCCCTCTTCCCCCAACCCCCCTCAGTTTGTTTTATGACATTAAGAGTCTCTTTTGGTTTGTCTCCCTCCCGATCCCATCTTCTTTCATTTTTACTTTTCCTACCACCTTAACTCCCACCCCCGTTGCATCTCCACTTCCTCATATCAGGGAGATCATGTGGTAGTTGTCTTTCTCCAGTTGACTTATTTCGCTAAGCATAATACGCTCTAGTTCCATCCATGTCGTCGCAAATGGTAAGATTTCATTTCTTTTGATGGCTGCATAGTACTCCATCGTATATATATACCACATCTTCTTTATCCATTCATCTGTTGATGGACATCTAGGTTCTTTCCATAACTTGGCTATTGTGGACATTGCTGCTATAAACATTCGGGTACATGTGCCCCTTTGGATCACTACGTTTGTATCTTTAGGATAAATACCCAGTAGTGCAATTGCTGGGTCATAAGGTAGCTCTATTTTCAATTTTTTGAGGAACCTCCATGCTGTTTTCCAGAGTGGTTGCACCAGCTTGCATTCCCACCAACAGTGTAGGGGCGTTCCCCTTTCTCCAGATCCTCGCCAGCATCTCTCATTTCCTGACTTGTTCACTTTAGCCATTCTGACTGGTGTGAGGTGGTATCTCATTGTGGTTTTGATTTGTATTTCCCTGATGCCCAGTGATGTGGAGCACTTTTTCATGTGTCTGTTGGCCATCTGGATGTCTTCTTTGCAGAAATGTCTGTTCATGTCCTCTGCCCATTTCTTGATTGGATTATTTGTTCTTTGGGTGTTGAGTTTGCTAAGCTCTTTGTAGATTTTGGATACTAGCCCTTTATCTGATATGTCGTTTGCAAATATCTTTTCCCACTCTGTCAGTTGTCTTTTGGTTTTGTTGACTGTTTCCTTTGCTGTGCAAAAGCTTTTGATCTTGATGAAGTCCCAATAGTTCATTTTTTCCCTTGCTTCCCTTGCCTTTGGCGTTGTTCCTAGGAAGAAGTTGCTGCGGCTGAGGTCGAAGAGGTTGCTGCCTGTGTTCTCCTCAAGGATTTTGATGGATTCCTTTCTCACGTTGAGATCCTTCATCCATTTTGAGTCTATTTTCGTGTGTGGTGTAAGGAAATGGTCCAATTTCATTTTTCTGCATGTGGCTGTCCAATTTTCCCAACACCATTTGTTGAAGAGGCTATCCTTTTTCCATTGGATGTTCTTTCCTGCTTTGTCGAAGATTAGTTGACCATAGAGTTGAGGGTCTATTTCTGGGCTCTCTATTCTGTTCCATTGATCTATGTGTCTGTTTTTGTGCCAGTACCATACTGTCTT